>JBCAUA010519906.1:0-16867 GCA_038406235.1 Peronia verruculata | reverse complement strand
TAGATAGATAGATAGATAGATAGATAGATAGATAGATAGATAGATAGATAGATAGATAGATAGATAGATAGGCAGACCTACGGCTGGCTGGCAGCTAGATGGATGGATGAATGAGTGGATCGATGGATGGACGAAAGACAGAGAGACAGATATATTTTTCCTATTAGCATACCAAGGTAATTTTCTAACCGAAGAAAATGAAATTAAAGATTCCTTTCCATCAGTCACTCATGAGCCATATAGTATGGTATTTATGTTGCCAGTGACACTACTCTTTTGCCTGTGTTCATGCAAACAGAGAGCTAGTCTGTTTTGAATCTTTGTTCTTTCATTCTCCACCAGGGATTTTTACAAGTCGCTAATTATATTTTCTCTCTTTCTCTCTCTTTCCCTCTCTCTGTCTGTCTGTCTCTCTCTCTTTCTCTCTCTCTCTCTCTCTCTCTCCCTCTTTTACTATGGGTTAGGATGTTAGGACCAGATGGCCAACGGGCATTTCGGACATACCTGTCTCGATTTTTGTTACCTTCTCCGTTGTCGCATTGGGAGCTCCAGTAGCTTAGCCCAGGGAGGGGCACCCAAATCTGAGCTACAGAAAAACTGGTGTGGACACATGAAACTGTAGTCCTGTGCTCACGAGGGAGACCAGCACAGACAAGAGCCGCCCAGAGAGTCTGTTTGTTTTCCAGAAGGAGAAAGCCAGCACTGCCCAGTCGGAACAAACACCAGGGGCTAGAGGTTGACTGGTCAACACACAGCCGTTAAGAACGGTAACCAGGCAAAAAAACCTGGAGAGTTACGTCGTCTCGGAGTCAGGAGGAATATAAAGGCCAGCCGTGACCATCACTGGACACAAACGCAGATCTTCTGCTATCTTGCTCTTACACAGTGTGCGGCTCTGAGGAGATGATATCAGCCTAAGTTGGAATATCGACTTACTAGTATTATAGAGAAGGTAAGACCTGGCTGTTGAGATGTTCACCTTTTGTCTGAAGACGGGGACAGTACAATAATTTATTAGTTGCAAAGGCACTCAGTTTGGCTGTCTTTGTAGCTACTGATTTCATATAAAATCCGAATGATTTGAACTTTTTAAAGTCCATTGCTGACGTATTGAAAATTCGTCAGGTTTAATCGGATTTCACGGTGCAATAGTTTGAAGTAAATTCTAATTTTGCGTTTGTAAATTGTATCTGCAAAAAATGATCAGAACTGGAAAGTGAAGATGTATGGAGAAGAGATTTTTCACTTTCAGGGAACAAATAAATGATTATATCGTCAAAAGGATGGGGAAGCAAAACTGTCCAACATGTGATGTTCATGCCAGTGTATCAATAAAAGAATAATAATGTCCTTCACTGATAGAATTTTCACCATTTATCACAGTTTGCAGTCTTCATTTTAAACTTTATTGAAGTCTGATGCCATTTTGTCTTCATTAAGTCTGGTCTTCTTTGATTAGTTAAAACCGTCAGTTCTTTTTCGTCTCAGTGAGATCAAAAATCATGTCTGAAATTTTGTGTCCTCCCTCCATAATTGGAATTGCTGTTCCCTTGCAAATGGATGTCTGTACTATACAGTGTCACATTTTAGTCGTCGTTCCCCTCCCTTAGTCATGTAATAAAGATTCATTTCCAGCAATGCAGACTTGCTAGAGTAACGGATTCAAAGGGTCTCCTTTCCTTTGTCTCATTAGCGGTTTGGGAAGACACACAAAAGAGATGCCTGTCATACTTTACCTCAAATTGCAGTGGTTTGTATTACAGAGAATTTAGATTCCTTTAGAGAGGCATTTTCAAACGCTCACAAGAAATGAAGAAGAGAGGATTCTCTTATTGAAGCACTATACTATATACAGTCAGGAACCTGACGAGAGCGTCGAAAATGTGTTCATATTTTCTGTTGCATTTTATGATGATATAATTCTAAGATTTTAAAAATGTGAAAGTAAATTTCAAACCTCCACACAACAGTATTATTTTGCTTTGCCATATATTAGAAGTCTATCAATCCTTTCCTTATTTACAAAGTTACATTCCAGATACCTTCACTTTCCTGACTGACACTTTAATGTAACATCCTTAGCAACGTATTTTGCTTTGGGGAAAGCTGCTGCCGGCAGCCTCGCCAACATGCACAGCTTATGAAAATTCACGTCCTTTCTATATCTTTGTTCTCTCCAGAATAAAAACACCACAAGGAGAGATGGGAGTCAATGTCCATCTATGGAATATATTGTGTGCTTTACTCGTTCACGTATTTCTTCTGAATGTAGTTTCTGTGTCTGGGAAAGACAAGAAAGGTAAGGCTACTATTAATTAAACTAGGGCATTATCTGATACATTGCCATGTAGTATCTTAAAACGGAGACAGTGTGGTGTATCTGTCGGTTGAGTCTCACTTGACAACATGATTATACGACCGAGATAGCTCCCATCGGGTTGCTGAAAGGTCTCAAATAACAAATGCAATGCACGGAGACATTAAACATATTAAACAAACAGGCTCATTATGAGTAAAACTGTAAAGGATGAACATGATGTTCGACATATTCTATAAGCAAGATCATCTTTTACGTAATTCTAAATAAAACAGTCATCACACAAAACAAACATGTTATATTATTTTTGAAATCTGCAGTTGTATCATCTAGTTACTTACAAACGTGTTTAGAATGCTCTTAAAACCTGAAGTTACGTAATCGATTGACTTGGAAACCTAAAGTGATCCTTTCTTATAATATCAATAATTGGAAACATTACACTGTACGCCAATGTTGGTTCTATGATAGAATCGAGCTATAGTAATAACGCTGTGACAATCAAGGGGCAAGCCAAGAACATAATTAAATAAAAAAGAAAAATAAAGAAATAAATAAATCATTCCCACCTCCCAGTTCTGTGTCTTCATTCTGTCAGGTTACTCGATCAAAGCCCACGTTAACACATATTGCTTACCCCCCCCCCCCCCGAGTAAATAATTTTGCATGGAAGACCCTGTCACGATATTTGTCTCTACGATTATAACCTTTAGATCTATTGTGTCAGCACCGTTGTAATCATCTAAAGGCTTTTGAGCCACTACACTTCGCATTAGGACTGCAATGTCGCTATCAAAAATGTAATGTCACGCAAGATTTATGAGAAGTTACAGGTTTGCTACCAAGAATTCATTTTTTCCCCCTTTCTACCTTATGGATCGTCTTGAAGTAGAAGTAGAGCTTTTCCAACCGTCTGCAATTTCAATTCCTTGTTAACTAATTTACGATTAAGTACATTTACTATTTTTCTATAACAATTCTGGAATAATCGTTCATGTTTCTTGATAATAATTTTCTCGCCATGGTGATTATTTGCCTATTCACTTGGTGAAAAAAAAAATGTAAATTTAGGAATCAGCGCTTTCCTGCATTCCTTTGGTTTGATTTGGACCGAAAACCTAACTGCTATTTGTACACGTTAAGGTCGACAAATCGCTGACGCTTTGACTGTTCAGAACATTGAGAAAACATTTGTTTAACTTGCCGAACTGTGGCATTACAGTTATCCTATGCCACATCATATAACGTTAGTAAAAAGTTTACATTATTGTTAATAAATACAAAACTGGTGGCATTTGTTTCAAAGCTCTGTTGCCTCGGTTGTACTTAAATGGATCTGGATATCACAGAGCGTTTGAGTGCTCACGCATCCGTTCTCCAAACATGGTCCGTATGCAAACATCACATGTCCACCTGACAACACATTTAATCTTAACGTTTTGCGACTCACAATGGCATCATATAATTAATGCTGAAGAGAAGAAAAAATTAAACAAATGCAATACGCTATTGCATAAGATGATTATAATGTACAAGCTACTTAATTAACAACTTTTTCAAATTATTCTTGCATTGTAACTAGTGATCTTGCTCAAGCAGTATTGCAAATTACTATCCCATTATCCAACCATGAGAATGTTTATTTTTAGTATGGCAAGTTAATAGTGAATAAAAATGTTCAGTCTCACTTTCTAAGCATTGTCGAAACTCAGATCTAGTAAGGGTAAGCCTTAGAACAAATTCATCCTGCAAATGCTGATATATTTACTTCACCCATGGGACTACTGGGTGAACTTGCCATTGGTGCTGAAATGATTTTCATTCCTGTCTATAAAATAATCAAAATACGTACAAAATCTAATTTCATATTCCAAAAATGCGTACAATGTAATTAACATTTTAAAAAATCCAGTTATGTCCAAATTTGAATCTGATCATCTGACATCGCTTGTATTTTCGTACGTCCGACGTTTCTTGCTTGAGGTGAAATATCGAAGTTGATTTAGTTTTTTATAGCGATCACTTTACTTTGTTTATCTCTGTCTTACTCCAGACCTGGGACCCGAGGGCGGCTACAAGCGAGTATGTTACTACACCAACTGGAGTCAGTATCGCCGGGATGGTGCAAAGTTCATGCCCTCTGACATCGACCCCTTTCTCTGCACCCACATTGTCTTCGCCTTTGCCAAGATTGACAACAACGTGCTGGCGCCTTATGAGTGGAATGATCTTCAGTATCCTTGTAAGCGAGAAATCTCGCCAGTTACATCAGAATCTATATGGCTACAATGTAACTTTATCCCACTTCACTGAGTATTGACTATATTGACATATATCAATGCAAAATTCGTAATTGTAGTATATCTAACAGAAACCATTTTACCCATATCCAGGCCCTTAGAATACATGCGTAGCATTTCAAGGTCTAATTACTGTTAAGATAGAACTACTTTGCCAACATTGACATTATATATCCACATAGTGAATGTACTTATGAGACACCTCCACACAATGAATTGACAGTATAGTGGTGTGTTCAATGATTCAGAGTATTTTAGTTCTCAAAACTGAATTTTAGAAGACTGTTCTTTTTGGTCTTATACAATCAATGATACAGTAAACTTAACATTTTAGGCCAACTTTGTACAAATGGGACAATTCATCTACACATTTTACGGAGACTCTGGTGGCAAATAACAAACATATTATTTTTAATAAACAATTTATATCCTGGCTCATGCGTCATCATTGCACAGACTGAGTCTTTGTCCTTTAGTTAGTCAGATAAAACCAATTCAAGATAGCGTCACGTTAATTGTGTCAGAAAAATATATCTACTGTCTGTTGGAATACCAACATGAAATGTTGATTTTTGACATCATATATCAAAATACTTTGTCTGGTTTATTTGTTCTGCAGTCCTGTATAAACAGTTCAACGCTCTGAAGAAGAAAAACCCCGCCCTGAAAACGCTCTTAGCTGTGGGAGGCTGGACGCATGGATCTAAACCGTTCACAGGTGAGAAAGGACGGCTGCTGTAGGCCACTACATCCAGGTGTTCTTGTGCTTTTTAAGAGGCTGATAGAATACTCTCACTTCTCCCCTAAAGATCACATTTTATCTTAATTTTACGGTTCCATTGATCGGAATCATCTCAAGTATCCCCAATAATCAGATACAGTTGTTTGTCTAAATATCATACCACATCTGATCTTTAGTATCTTCAGAGAACAAGTATTGAATCTTGCACTTTTATATTATGTTATCATATCTTCCAACAACATCACACTGTTCAAACTTCACATCATTATGACCAAATAGTGCAGAGATCAACATCACATTGCATACATTTCACACTTATGTCCATTATCTTTGCAATCGACATCACATTATAGCCCTATATCACATCTTAGCTCAGACATCTTCAGCGACCACAGCTGCAATGTCCAAACGCGATATCACATCTTTTGTCTAACATTGATAACCATCAACATCATATTATTCCGATAGGCTGTCTCATCATAATCTATAGCGACAATTCAACATTGTCCAGGCCTGATATCACATCTTATCTCTGATTATCTCAGCGATCAACATCACATACTCATTACTACGAGTAATATACTATAAAATTTCTGTAACAAATATCATTTACCTCACACTCTACTTAATTCCAGAGGTATCGCTAGAAACTGTTTGAATGACAATGTTTCTGCCTGGCAATTATTACTCATGTTTAAGTTGTGTTTGGTAATACGAGTTTCATGCCAGTGTAAATGTAGATCGTTCTTTTGACCGTCAGTACAAATGAATGAGAGGCGATTCTGTCACCAGCACACCTTTATCACTTACAGGTTTAATATTTCATTATTGTTATCTGTTGATCATTATAACATTTTTTAGGGATGATAATATATCATCTTCATCATTTTCATTGACTTACATCGTCGATGATTCTCCAGATATGGTACGTAGGGCCGGCGGTAGGAGGAAATTTATTCAGCACGCCATCCAGTACTTGAGGACCCATGGCTTTGATGGCCTTGACCTAGACTGGGAGTATCCAGCCAATAGAGGCAGCCCTCCCGAGGACAAACAACGGTTTACACAACTGACCAAGGTAAGTAGCGGGGTGGAAGGAAGATAGCAGGGTGAAAGAGAGAAAGGTTGCAAAAGAGGACCATGGGGCGGGGTTGAAGATAGGAAAATGAGAAGTATAACTTTCGTTTGCTCTCTTTCTCTTTCTATCTACTGGTCTTCCTCTTTTTCTTTTGATCTCCTTCATTTTACCATCTTCTCTCTCTCTCTCTCTCTCTCTTCATACCTCTAGATTTCAGCTCCATACCTTCTCTCATCCCTACCTCTGTTCATCTGGTCTTCTCACTTTCTCTTGATTACCGTGTTCTTGCACTTTCGAGCCCCCCCCCCCTGTCTATCCCTCTCTGTCTCTCCCTTTCCTCAATGTTTTATACAACCTAACTTTCTTTACTTAAACTTCTTCTTTCCTCTATTATCCATATCCCAGTTTCTCACTCCTATTTTTCTCACATTCTTTTTGTTCTGCCTCTCTCTCTCTCCCCCTCTTTCTGTTCCACATTTTTTTTTCTTTCTTTATTTTTCCCCCCTCTCAAGTTAGAAATGATAATTAAAATTTGTCATTCAGATGTGGAAATTTCTCTCTGTTTCCAGGTAACATAATTAATTGAAAGCAGCAGATCTGAGGATTTCTATTTGTGTCAACAATTCACCGATTTAAAAAACTAAAAATCACGCCATAAGTAATCAAGGTAGTCCATGAAAAGACCTTTACCTTGACAGAATGCCACATAATAGGACTAAAGATATCGCATAGCAGGACATAGGCCTGCTTGTCTGACATGATATCACGTTGTCTGACTCGTATACAAAATACCACACCAAAAGACTCAGATCTCACATAATGTCACCATACAAGACTCATAACTGATGTGATTTCACCCAAATGGAATAATTCCTTGACACAATGGTATTCTTCATTGTATTAATGACATTCTTCCCTGAATAGTGGAATTTTTCATGGCATTAATGGTCTTCTTCCCTGACATAGTTGGGATTTCTCATGGCATGAATGGTCTTCTTCCCTGACATAGTTGGGATTCCTCATGGCATTAATGGTGTTCTTCCCTGACATAGTTGGGATTCCTCATGGCATTAATGGTGTTCTTCCCTCACATAATGGACTTCTCCCCTGATACAATGTCATATCCTCTCCGTACAGGAGCTCCATGAGGCCTTTCAGAAAGAAGCTTCAAAATCGGGCAAAGAACGACTACTCCTGACCATGGCTGTACCTGGAGGTTCGCGCATCGTTAAATCTGGATATGAAATCAAAAAGTTGAATCAGTAAGTGTGTGAAACAATTATGGAGCCATATTTCCTACGCCAAGGGTGAAGAGATCTAGCATAGAATGTATCTGGAACAATGAAACAAGATAAGATAAGATAAAATAATGTAAACGTTACTTGTTGTCAGACATATGGAATACAAGTAAGAAACAACATAATACAATTATCTTTACAGATTCGCCCATACGCATACCAGCTCTTCAATGCCACGAATTAGTGCACCCTATCGGCCATCGTGGTAATGCACCGTTAAAAAAACAACAACAACAACGACAACAAAAAGCAATACTTAAATCACAATCATCGTCTTTTTAGTCTGATAATCTGTCATTATAGCAAAGCTTTATTTCAAGCGGCGTAAGTGAGTGCGCCAGGTGTGCTATTTTCAGCTTTCCACACTCGGTCACTCCCACGGGGCACCCCCTGCACTCACCCACCCACCCACATACACAGACACGGATATGGTTCAGCAATACAACCCGCCATATGACTGATTGGAAATTCAACTTAAATATTCTTGCTGATATGTTTCTCTTTCCCCGAAGAGAATATGATATGCCAGTGGTTCTGTTTGTGCATCTTTTCTATTGTCAGTTTTTTCCTGTCATTCTTTTGTCATCTCGCTCTCTCTCTCTTTCTCTACTTGTCTCTGTCATTCTTCCCTGTTTTTTTTTATTTAATCTTTGCTCTCAGGTTGTTAGATCTATTTTCACCTTATCTCTCTCTCTCTCTCTCTCTCTCTTATTCCCCTTTTGATCCCCAAATACTGCCCTATGAAAAAACAAAGAAAACAACAACAACAAAAAAACAACAAAACATAAATTAATTATTTTATCTGATGTACTCGCAAAATAATAATAATAATAATAATGGGTGCCAAATGACCGATCTCAAGCTTCTCTTGCCAATGTGTCATTCCCTTCTATTCTACAGATATGTCGATTTCTTCAATCTAATGAGCTACGACCTTCACGGCTCCTGGAGTTCTATCATTGGACACCACGCCCCTTTGTTTGGGGGTGAGAAATGGTTTGACAAGACTGCTGACACTTCCAATGTGGTAAGTCTTCATCACACAGGGCACATTTTACAACCCCAGTCACAATATAAACGGAGAACAAAAATATTTCTATAGAAACTGAACAAAATTGTTAAGGAAAATCATTGTAGCACTGATGTCCTTTACCAACAGGCCTGAATATTCTAGCATAGCATAGTTCGGGACGACTACCCATTTGATAATCAATTGAAATGTTAGGAGAAAACTGGGCGTTTGCTGCATTAATCTTGATGGGATCAGAAAGTAATATCTGCCACCATGGCACACTTATCAAGCCGAGGCAATGTTCCTTGAGCCTACCTTGTTCTAATGCTGTAAGTGATATTTTTTTTCCCCGTGCACATTGTGAATGTGTCTTACATAGACATTGTATCTCATCAACTATGACTTTTGAAGACAAATAAAATGTAGTTTTATCACCTCTTTCAAGTTAGTCTCAAATCACAATCTAAACAGAATAGCTTCAAAATGACGATAAAACACGTATTATCACAATCACGCTCAAACACTACGGTTTCATAATCACAGCTTGGCAACGCAGTTTCGCAATCGCGGTAAGATATTTCACAGCCGCAATCGCGACTGGACAGCGTATTTTTATAATCACAATCACGACTAAACAGTGCAGATTCACATTCACGACAAATATAGGTAGTTTCAGAAGCACGACAAAACACAACTACCGTCATAATTATGATCAAGCACTTTTGTTTCACACCTACAAGTCTCAATGTATTTTTACAATCTTGATGAAACAGTGTGTGTTTACAGCTGTGATCAAAACCTGTACATTCACAGCCAGTTTGCAAACACCAGAGACTGTATTTAGCAGAGCAGTTTCTAACAGAGTGACTATAATTATTGTTTAATTTTCATTTAAATTGTGCCTATTATTAAAGATACACATGAGGTCGTCTGTTTGAAATAGCAAATTAAAATGGAATGGTAGAGTGCTCTCTACTGCCAATGACAGATCATGTATTGATACCAGCAAATCGATATCCTAGTCCTTTTCCATAATGACGATAATGCTGGCTGGAATCAGTTACAGCTACGTATTTATTTATTTAGTTGTTTTACTGCATTACATTTAACGAAAAAGCATTAATATACGGCTATAATACCATACTTATAAGTATTTCCTGCCATGGTATTATTAATGAAACATTCTCCATACTGAGAGAAAGGCAGAGATGTGGTCTTGTAACAATTGTTAGCTGCAACCCTTTTCTCTGATTCACAGTAGTCTGCTCTCTGATCTTTCTCAGGATATCCATATTCAACTTCCTTTCTCTCTTTTTCACCACATACGCCCCCCCCCCCCCCGCCCCCCCCTAACGTTCCCTCTTCTTCCATTTTGTGCCCAGTTTTACCTACCTTCTCTCTTTCACTATTCAAGTTTGATTCTTACGCACTATATCAACATTGCTTCCTTTTGTTCTCCCTCTAGTTGCTCCTCCTTCCTCTAACTGTTTCTCTCTCTCCATCTTTCTTCTTCCATAGACAATAAAACATGTAAAAAATCGAGAAAGCAATAGTTTAAAGGACATGCAAATGCATTTCAAATTATTTCTGCATAGAACAATATCTGGGTATAATATATATTGTATTTGTATTTGATTTTTTTCTAAAACAAAACAGCACAAAACACCATCAACAACAACAACAACAGCAACAACAACAATAACAACAAGAAGAACAATAGCCACAACTACAACAAAATGAATGTTTTCCCTCTCTCTGTGTGACAGGCCAAGTCTGTGGACATGTATCTAGACATGGGGACCGACCCCCACAAGTTGATTCTGGGACTGGCTCTGTATGGCAAAACGTTCAAGCTCTGCCAGAAGGGACATCAGCCGGGAGACAGAAGCTGCGGGGCCGGTAACCCAGACACTATGCTCTATTACGAGGTATGTATGCACAGGGGTTAGGTTCTATCCGGCTTTTGGCATTCCGCCTGTTCAAGTTTGCCTTCACTGGCTTCGCTTTAACTGGGATGCCATTTTAGTGCATTTTTTTACGTTGACATTTGTTTGTGTTTCTGAAGTGCAGCTAGTAACCCAGAAGCTCCGCTCTGTTTGACATATTATGCATTGGACTTCCATTCGGTCTGGACCAGATTCTTGGCCTTCTATTTCACTCAACTTGCCTCAGCTGTGCTAAAATCGGAATATCAGCCCAGGTCATTGGACTCCCTTTGCTTTTTCAAACTTGGGCTTTTGCACTTCCCTTAACGACGAAATTCCCTACTTTATGTATTGAATTTTATGTCATTCCTTCTTGCTGCATAATATTTGGAGCATTCACTGATTACGTCCACAGCTAGATCCCCTATTAGTAGGGTCAGATACTGCCTAGTTTAAATAATAATAATAATAATATAGTACATTTATTAAGCGCCTATGCAAAGCCCCAAGGCCCTTTACAATAACACATTCATTAACAACACATAGTTCATCATTAATAACTACCTTCATACACACACGTGCACGCACGCACGCGCGCGCGCGCGCGCGCACACACACACACACTTCATTATGATCCAAGAGAATCTGCTAAGTTAAGGTCTGTCCACATTCTGACACTGTAAGTAGGGAATATTTCGCCTCTGAGCGTCAGGGCATGGAGCACACTGTGCATCAAGGAATTTCCCAGTTTGGGTAGTCACTATAGAAGAAGCAAAGCCTGTACAGAACATGACAACACCGTGGTGTTTCGAGACAGACATATATCAGCAACTAGTCCTCTGATCTTTAGGAACAGCTACAGTGCTGAACTTTTCCTCACGTGTAATAGAATAATTACTAAGAATATTGTGAATTTTTATTTTGAGGGTTCCCTGGCTCTAGCAACAAGTCCCTGTATTGGGGGAACAAATTTTGGAACCACGGATTTTATACCTTCCAAAATATTGTACCCTTCACTTAATCACTGTGTTGTAGCTCAGAACAGACTGTAACGTCTGAAATACTGAGTTCAGTTTTTATTGTACTGTCGATAACGATAGATTTTAAAGCGAGTGAAGTTTTGTGTGATCAGTCAGTCAGTCTGGTGTTTTTTGGAACAGATCTTGAAGCGGTTAAAGGCTGGACGATTACAGAAACATTGGTTACACGACGAGCTGGTGCCGTACGCCTATAGCGAGAAGGACAGGATCTGGGTAGGCTTTGATGACGAGGAGAGTCTCAGGGCTAAGGTGAGAGTTAACTCTTCTCTATGTCATTTTCCCACTCTGACATTTGCTTTCATCACAAGGAGGGTGGCAACTCGCTGAATATTTGGTCTGTATCAGGCAGACTATTAGTTCCTCTGGTTATTCACAGAAAGCAAAAATAATAGAGACATTGCAGAGTTAGTGCAAGCATCAAACGTTAATTTTCAGGAGGAAGAATTATTATATTTTTTCATGATATAATCGTTTTTTTTTTTTTTCTTCTTCTATAAATTGGTAGTCAATCATTAGAAGTTTATTTACAAAGATGCAGGATACCAACCTGCGATTTTGCAGCAGTTTGATCTAATGATTGCAAATGAAGTCAGTTTAAACTATGACTTGTGAGACAATTGTTGATGATTCTCCCTCAAATTTAAAATATATTTCTGTCAGATAAACTTTGCCAAGGAAAGAAATCTGGGCGGCATCATGGCATGGTCCATTGACTCGGACGATTTCTCCGGCCGTTTCGGTGGTCGGGGAGAGAAATATCCCATCCTCAACTTTGTCAAAGATACCCTGGAAGACAAGACGGAAATCGCTATATCCAAACTGAAGACGACGAATCACAAGGTAACCTTGACTCAAGCAACTGTTCGACAGTGTTAGATCGCAATATGAAATAAAAATGGTTAGAAAATGTACAATTCTTTCAGACAACAGAGTTTTAACATCTTATTGTCACTTTTTTCTTTTAATGACCTGTCATGACCACAGGCTGGTATGAAATGTTAACAAGGACATCTGATTCAGCTAAAACAAAAGGAAGAAATGGCAGTAGATTTACTGCAAGGTAAATATAAAATGGGTGAATTGATAAATTCTAGGAGTGTATTTCACTACTCTATTTACTATAATTTTATCTCAATTTTCTGAGTATGGTATTGTCATGTTTATGTCATTGTTTGTCGCTCCTATAACCATCGCCGTGTTCTTTATCATTGTATTTCAGCATGCCATTATGAAGAAAAAATCCATGCTAGAGGAGAACAAGGATGTGAAATTGGAATTGAAAGAGAAGAACACCGATAAGAAAAATGACAAGTTGTCTCCATTTTCCGAGAAAGGACGCGAAGTCCTCAAGCGACCAATGGCCATCCCTCTCCGATCTAACCTGGTCAAGCAGGAGCCACAGGTGTCAAGTCCTGCCAGAGATCTGAACACGCAAGAATACAGGGCAGCTGAAGGTCAACGGAAGATTCCCAATGCAAAACTTATTCGTGGAGCTCCAAAAAGAGTACGGGGCCAGGCACAAAATCCCATGCCAAGAGCTCACAGCATAATAGGTCATCAGAGGTTCAAGGACAGCCATGGAGAAGAGACACCAAAGCCAAAGAATGACATGTCCCTTTCTAATGTATATCACTCTAAAAAAGCTACCTCACTTGTTAACCAAGTAACAAAAGCAGAAGAACAAATAACATCTGAAGCTGAAAAGAAGCCCCTATACGAGAACACAGGACGCTCTGGAAAAACGCCAGACATTAATCAAGACGAGAAAGAAAAGGAAAAAATACAGAATAAGAATGATGGGACTCTCACAACAGTCAAGATAGGACACCAGACTCCAAATGCTGAAATAGCCAGCCAGCTCTCCGGTAAAGAAAATGTAGAAGTTACACCTAAACGTTGGTATGCAAGATTCCCAGGCGCAAAGTCTTACTATAAACTTGGTTCTGGCAAAGACGAAAGTCCATTAGGCTCACGACAGAAGTCACATTGGTATGAAACTGGCAAAAATGTGTTCAGAAGCAAGACAAACAATATAGCGAATTCTCCTTCGTCTTTGAGGAGGTTTCATCAAGCTGTCCCCATACCTTACTCGGGAATGAAACAGAACGGCAAAACATTCGCTAAGTATCAAAACCTGAACAGAGTTGCTGTCGACACAGATTCACAATCTGTAAGCTCAACTAAATCTGTCCCAGACGTGCCAGAGAAGAGAACACCTGTGACTCACCCACACGTCATTGAAACATCTTCTCACAAATCACAGTTAATGACAGCTCAAACTGAGGCACCGAGAAACCAACAGTCTAATAGAGCAAATGGCTACAAGTCCAACTCTCCATTTGCACATTTGGCACCTCAAGCGGAGATGCAGAAGCCAAACGTCCAACAAAGACGTCCTATGTCCGAGGACAGCTACAAGTTCGGACAGAGAAGAACACAGCGGCCCTGGGATCAGTTACAGACAGAACAATGGGGAAAGGAAAGGAAAACAACAAAACCATGGTGGGAATCAACCGTCGCCAAAGTTCACCCTGACACTGTCAAGCAAACACAAAAACAGCCACACAACGAGGACAATATTGCTGAAGACTTAAGCGCTACCTCGAGCCAAAATTTGAAAAACCATGTCACCATCCGGCCATCAGCTTCTACAACGACAACCACCCCTCAGACTACTCAAACGGACCAAAGTGCAGAAAAGGTTGAGATGGATCACACGGTTATTTTTGAAGCAAGTTCCCCTAGAGATCGCCAAAATAATAAAATGTTTCAGGCTGTCCCAGGATCTCAGAACAAAGCCTCAGACCCCCAAGCTACACTACACAACAGCAACTATGACATAAACAAGAACACGATACCAGCAGAAAGTAGGACACAAAGTCCCAGCACAAACAAACAAAATTTTCGTACAAGCAGACAGCAATCAGTCAAAGAGAATATGGAACAGACCACTCCGTCTTCAAAGATGATCACAGGATTTCCTACTTCCGAGGAGACAAAGGAAACCAGCATTGTAGGACAAACCTCGAAAGAACCATGGTGGCTCCTGCAACAATCGAAAGTGTCCAAAATGCGTCCAAATATTGGTGGGCAAAGTCTTGGAGAACAGAAATATCCATACATCGGAACAGGCTACGAAAAATCAGAGATGAGTAAACGCAAAGTTGGAGAAGAAACGTCTAGAGGGTTAACTAGCGTAACTGAACCTGTAGTTATCACAGATGACAATAGCACAGACAGTAACAGCAGAACAGATGAGAGCAGAAGGGAAGAAAATTCTACGAGTGAGGCATTTGAACAGACGATCTTTGATAATGAGAAGACAAACATAACAGGGGGACGATTTCTTCAGAAAGTGGACGCCTTTCTAAAGTATCTCAAACATAATAAAGGCACGCCGGAAGCTGAGGCCTATCATTCCACTTTCCTGAGAGTACCATTCAAACCCAGACATATCAACTCTGTTCACCGTTTCTCAAACCAAATGTTTCATCATTCCAATATTCCGGATGAAACTAAAGGCCATGGCATATCTGGATCAGACAACCCAATTCCGGACTGGAACGATGTCAAAGTCCTTCTGAAGAATTCCACAGTTGTGTCAGAGATCAAATCCAAATTGGACGAAATCCATGAAATGATGTCCAGCTCACCCAGTGCTATCAGCACCGCCCACACACCGACTCAGCGATACCCCACTCAGAGTACGTCACGTACCACCCAATGGTATGATAGGCACAATGAGGCGAGGACTACATCAACCGTACCTTTGGATCATGTGCATGCAGACCAAATACGGGCAACAGCTTTCAAAAACACAGATTCCATTTTCGAGCACAGTCGTAGGGTCTACAAAAACACTGAACGTCAGACTTCAGAGGAGACCACAGAATCTGATCAGGATTCTTGGTGGAACAAAGCTGATCTTCAGTCCGATATTCAAAGCGGCAGTTCCCATCCACTGAAATCCTCCCCTAAAACTCCACAGCATAAATTTGACAGAGTGGAAAGCAATCGAAAGCAGGACAAAAAGTTCCATCAACCCCGTCAACCGGGCAATTCTGACGTACCAGCTCCTACATCAAATCATGCCCCTTGGTGGGAGATTGAAGAGCAGAAAAAAAGAGAAGCAGATAAAAATCAAGTTGAACTTGTAAATGCTGACCAAGACCAGCCTGCTACCAGCTGGGATGACGACAGCGAGAATTTAGTTCAAGAAGTTCATGGACAAACTTGGATATCTTCAGATCCAAACACACAGGACAAAAGTCTGGCTAGTACTGACAGATATCATACGCCATCTAGTCCAACAGAGCACAGTGTCCACGGCACATCCAGTGAAAGACCAAACGACCATATCTTAGACCATTTCTATACTGACAAAGATTTCTACAAGAAACACTTCAAGAAAGGTTTGCGCAAGCACGGTCGTTGGCCGGGTCAGAATGTCGCCCAAAGTTGGCATGTCGTGAATTCTGATGTCTCCACCGAGAAGACGGAAGTGGAGCTGGAGTCTGTGGGTGGTGGAGCGACAGAGGATGTCCTTGAACAGACTGTGGACGCTGAAGTGGCTGACGAAACAATTGGTGATACTACAAATGGTCAGGAAGTGGTTATGAGTGCAAGTCAGTCTGAAGCTCAGTTATCTGCTCCTGCCCAGATGGGGATGGTAGATATGGCGGCTGTGAATGGTCAGCTGGAGCCTAAGCCAGAAAATGAGCCTTTTCAGGTGAGTTGATGCTGAATGGCATGGGTCATCATTGCTACTCCATCTGAAATAAATACATGCAATGTCTGGCATTTAAGACTATCATTTAACAAACAGTAGCCCAAAAACCTTCAGGTTACAGTTAGTCTTTTTTTCTGGCTTGAAATAAATAACCATTATTTCTAGCCTCTCACGTAAGAAAAAAAAAGAAGACATAGGCAAACGTGCTGATGGTAGTCTGGTATACATAGTGCAGGCAAGCATAGAGACAAGGTACTTAGAAGAAAGCTAGCTATATAGACAGACACACTGACAGACAGACAAACAGTCAACCGGTAGACAGGCAGGCAGTCAGACAGACATACAAACCTATAGACAAATAGATAGATAGATAGATAGATAGATAGATAGATAGATAGATAGATAGATAGATAGATAGATAGATAG
>JBCAUA010519905.1:0-32231 GCA_038406235.1 Peronia verruculata | reverse complement strand
TCTATCTATCTATCTATCTATCTATCTATCTATCTATCTATCTATCTATCTATCTATCTATCTATCTAGCTATCTATACTTACCCTCCCCCCTCTACCTACCAACCTACCTACCCATATCTACCTATGGCACTTTCTGTCTGTTTGCCTGCTTGTCTGTCTGTCTGTAAAAAGATACAGGTCTCTAGTTTCATACTGTTGGACGAACAGACATTTTTAAAAAGTGGTACATCTGTTAAAACAACAGTTTCATCTCTTGCTATTTTTTTTTCCATCTCTTGCAGAGCCGTTTACATTTATTTACATTCATTACCACAACTATCAGGCTGCTTGAGGCGACGAGCTGATTTTTGCGATAACAACTTGCATAAATTTGGTTACTCACGGCCAAGGTATGTCAGCACACAAGGCAAAGTTGGCACTGGAGGGGGGAGGGATAAAACGGAGGGACACCGGCTGGGCTGGAGTCTATCCACAGTTTACAGTGACTTTGATCAGTGGTCGCCACATCAACAGTAACAGCAGCCACAAATACCATGTAACCAACAACAACCACAACAAACAACAACTATGACAACAACAATAACAGCAACAACAACAACCACAAACAACAGCAGCAGCAACAACCACAAACAACAACCACGACAACGATTATGACAACGACAACACTAGTTTTGACATAAACAATGACAACGACAACGCCAGTATTGACAAACCACAACATCAACCACAATGACAAACAAGAAGAACGATAACGACAACAACAAAAACTGTATATGTAATTAACGTCCATAGTTCGCAGTGACCTTCCAGTCAAAATGATGAGTGTATCTAGCAAAGACACTTGAGCCAGTTCTATAACTTAGAGATCTCAGCACGGCCTGTCCGACCCTCTCCTGTAAAGGCAGAGTTATAAAGTGGCGTGTATAGCCCATGTTTGCTGGACATCCATTCCTTTAAATTCCCTTTCATCCCCCCCCCCTTTTTTTTTATCGTGTATCCACATACAGATCTATACTCATGTTCCGTAGGACAGGGTGACTTCCTCATCTCCCCCCAGCTAGGCTTACAAGCGCCGGAGAAATCGATAAAATGGCGCGTGCAGCGACAGCGGAGAGTTGAGTGCTGGCACACGGCAGACAGCTCACGTTTTGTGCATCACGTCTGAATACATCCATAGCCAGCGTTCTCTGTCATTCCACAAGATCTTTGACATAAAATATTATACATATTGACATCTCCGACATCGTGCCTTTATACCTAAGGCTGTACATTGTTTATATGGTCTCAAGATCTTTGATTTAAACGCTACACATTTCTCTGAAGTACTGGTCATAAGTCTTAGCGTTAGGTTTCTGAGAAGTCAAAATTCTTTGACCTGTGTTGAACATCGCGCCTCAGAGCGTAGGATTTGAAAGGTTACTGTGCCAACAGGATCTTTAACTTAAGCTGTGTTATTTATCTATGTGCTGTACATTGACTTACGCTCTAAAAGGTCGGAATCTTTACAACCCTCATGTCTTTGAGCCACGCTACAGACAATTTCTACAATGCATGCCTTCGTCTTCAACACTTTATATCTGCTCTGTGGCTCCAGAACGGACAAACCTTGTCCTCAGACCGTGTCTTGCCTGCAGAGAGGCAAGGTAGAGATACGTTTTTCATTGGGCTCCACGAGAGGTAAAACATTTGTCGTGCATAATTATTCCATGCCAAGGTCACCTTCCATACCGGCTGTGGACCCAACTACCCACACCTCCCACCCAACGGTCTTTAGTCAGTTCACACCAGCCACATGTGGCAAATAATCAGTGGTCGGACACCTAGACCTTCGCCCTCTAGCTTACATCCTGCTGGTGATGACCTCTGATACGTCAATCAATAGATCCAAGGCCAGGCGACCGCTAGGTAAACGTTCCTGACATATGCTTGACAAATATTCACTGTAACCCTCAAACGATCAGATTCTGATGAAACCGTTAGAAGATTTACCATTTCTTATACCGTATTAATTTACGCTCAAAGAAGGCAAGTTTAGATCTGAATTTTATGTGAAACAAATACAGAGTGGTCAAAAAAATCCCGGGAACTAGTGAGATATGTGTATGTTATAATCACTCTGACTTTGGTGTCTTTTTCCAATTACGATAGGTGTGAGTTTCATTTCTATACCTCAACGGCAAACAGTTCTCATGTAACAAATATGGGAAACGTTTGGCATGAAACAAAAACCTAACTTAAACCGCAAAGGGGAAAAAATGTCGTGCTGTTATTTTTTTTTTTTTTATTATTATTTTTTAAATATGATGCTAACATGCGACAAAAAAATTATTAAATGCCAAAACAGGTAATTTAAAATAACAGGAACAACAACAACAACAACAAACACCACCACCACAAATCCACAGGAAATGGTTCTCAATTTACGGACAATTTTACAGTCTTCATTCAGTGTTCTGGAACTTTCTGGCACGTGCACTTTTTTTCCACCCTTCTACACGTGATCAGAAAAGTCACTGAAATGTCATGTTTAACGAGGAGACTTTAACAAAATTGATATTCTAGAACTTCCAACGCTAAAGGGATTTTAAAGTCTATAAGAACAGAGCACAAATAATCTGGGAAACAACAATTGTCACAAATATCGAACGCTGAGAATCCAACATTTTACACTGCCGGGAGGAAGCCAATTTTCTCATGGAAACACCTTAAACATCACTCAAGCCAAATGACAATTTTTGTTCCAGTTTTCTTGTTTTGTGAAAATTACACGGCTAAAATACATCAGCAGGCTGTCCTATCATATACAGTGTCAAAGTTGTTCTATTGCCGAACTGTGAAGTCATGAACAAAAATAATAGTTACCAGCGCTAAGATAGGTCGAAAAGACGCCCGATGTGTCTGTATCGAAAACACTAAAAACCAAAGAAACAAACAAACAAAACTTTGTTTCAACATTGTTTGGTCCCTTATCTAGATCTTTAAAACTAAGGACACATCCGTACATCCAGAGCACGTCAGGACAATGTTCCGATCTCCGGCGTGAAAAGGGATGCCAAAAACTGTAAACTATTACCAAGATAAAACAGATCGGGTAACTATCAACATCGACACACTTGTCCAATTTGCAGTGAAGCAGCGAATTCAGAATCAAGATAGGTTCAACATATCCCGCCAACAAAATGGAGACCTAATGATTCTATCATAGACATAAGAAGATGGTCTGATGCACACACTGTGATGGCAAGACGACCATCATTCTTCCTCATCCGCCTGCCTCGTCCCCCCCCCCCCTCTTCCCCACCCTTCCCCCATACCCAGCCACACCTTTGCCGACCACTGACAGCCCCACTGGGTCATCGTGACATACCAGTTCCTGGAAAGGCAGACAAGAAAACATGTACATTCACATTACTGTGTGGATCATTTCGTGAAGATCAAAGTCCAAAAGTGGGCCATAACAAAGTACACCAATGCTTTAAACACGAGAACTTCAACCGTTTATCATCTGACGAAATGTTACATAGTAGTCGAACATGCTACTTGACTCAGGGCCAATCCCTCCGTTCTAAAGAGATCACATCAAATATGATTAGGACTCTACTGCTTGAAGAGTGGTTCATCTGATACAGCTTTCCTCTCAAGTGACATAACCTGCAGGAGGACAAACAGGCCGCTAGACAAACATATATTTGAAAAACGGGACCGAAAGGAGGGCCGTTCTCTGAACTCCTTTCAACAAAATCATAGACAATAGCACGTGGATGCATGTGTCAGCGCGCGATTGTGTGTCGTACGATGCGCGGAACACACAGACACACTTAACCAGCTAAGAAGGTCAAGGAGTCCCACTCGGGAGCTCTCGTGGCATAAAGAGACTTCCATCAAGGTCGAAGTAGTCCCTGCCCGCGTCCCAACATGGCGGACGAATCTTTTCAGTTCTTTTTTCGTAGTCCTTTTGATTTAACCCTCTGTAATCCACTGCGATGAATGTTAACTCCAAACAGAATGATCAGATGAATGCAAACCTTACGCTGCAGAAATTGCTTGCGAAACTAAAATTACATTTAAAATTGCCCAATATATACAGATCTTTACCAAGTGACTACAACATTCTGTTGATATAAAAAGCCACACTGACTTTCGACATGGCTGGAGGGTTATAACACCAAACTGTCTGTACAGCTGACTCCAAGATAACAGCGTTTTTATATCATGATCTCTCCGAGTCTCTTCGGTGAAAAGCTCGCCAAACTGAAAGTCTGAAACTTTCAAGAGGATAAGAAACTTTCTTTCCAAACCGAAACATGGTTTGAATCACATGTTTAGAAATATAATTATTTATGCCACAGCAAAGATAACAATGGCTTTGTTGAAGTGTTGTCTTGATAGAAATGACCTTGAGGAACGACTGCACAGTGTGTTATAAAACTGCTCTGTTCTAACCGGAACTCTTCCTCCTTTCCAAACTGGAACATCTTAGGTTGGCAGAAAAGTTTAGATGCGCGCTGACGGCCAAATAACAATGGCTTTGTTCAAGTATTTGCTTGGAGCTAGGGAGGGATACATATAGCATATACGTTTTTCTCTGCTGTAGTTAGACCGTTTTCTAAGACACATAAAAGTGTGGTTCCTCGTTAAGAAAATAATTACAAATTCATTGTTAATTGCTGACCTACATAATGCGCCACTCAAATTAAACTCAGAGACTAAAACAAAGAGACTGCCATAAGAGTGAGAAAATTAATTATTCCACAAAATACGATTGGGAATCAGACACCAAACTGCCACTGCTGTATTGAGAGGTCGATTGAAGAGGTATAATTTTTATTTCTGAAAGTCATTAACAATTCAAGGATCTTCCTGAGGGCTTGCAGCGTATGCGCCATGTCCCATATGCATCCCTGGCGGCTCGATCTCCAGTTACTGCACGCTTGACTACCTCCAAAAGACATCATCTATTCCCCATGTTGTAATACATACAAATCCTTTTATGTCAGACACATCAGGCGTAACTGTGGATAACCTCACCCCAACTGCCTGCATGAGTTACCTCCCGCTGACAATCTGATGCGTCTATTCATTTCTTAAACGACACGATCACGAAATGGAATTCAAAAGTGCACACACATCCGGTTTCCCTCTTGTTGACAAAAGAGCTTATTTCGTTTCTAAGAAAGCCAGATCCCCCTCTCCCTTCCTTTTCTCCTTCCCTTCCCCGATTTTTTCTCCTTTTTCTTCGATATATTCAGAGACGCCCTTACAATGGATTCCATTTCCGACGTCACAAAATGTAGCAAACAAGGCTGTCATGACAGGTTATATCTCTATGAAACGTCAACACAAACTGTCATTTCGTAAACATGAACGTAGATTTTGACATTCTGTACATATTTGTTTCTTTGTTGTCCAGATAAAAATTTCACAAGGATTTGAAAATTTGGTTAGTACCCATGTTTTAATAACACTTTAGCATATTATCAAGTTGTACAGGTCTTTTTTTTTTTTTTTAAGTGTAATGAATTAATAGTTGCCTGTAAGCAGCAAGCAGTCCCGTCTTGAATTTTAAGACATTTCCATAAAATGGACATAAATCTCCTCAGGGCGAGCCTAACACTCAGTGATTAATTTATAGCTGTCCTCTGTGTATCGACAACTTATTGGATAGGACTCTCAGCACAGCTACAAAAACCTAGCTGCTCATGTGACTCTTTAACTCCAACATTGTGGTCTATCAGAACTCGCTGCAGTTACACACGACCCATCTTTAATTTACTATAACAGTTCAAGTATCTCGACTATCTAAGATTAGTGCGGGTTACAGCTTATTTATCGGACAAATTTAACAGTTTGAATCGGTAAGCATAGTCCTGACTAACAGAACAGAACTCCGCGCATTTACATCTTACAGAGACGTATTTACAGGTCTAACAGAGACATATTTACAGGTCTTACAGAGACGTATTTACAGGTCTTACAGAGACGTATTTACAGGTCTTACAGAGACATATCCGCAAATGTAACAGTTTAGGTCTGGAGATCTTGACCTTTCAAGCTGTGCTGTAAGACCTTCCGCCGCGCGTCGCTTAGCCGGTAAAAAAATCAGATAAGGATAAGGGCTAGCAGGTAAGGGCCAGGAGGAGACAACTCACACTCTACATCCGGGATCTTTTACTCTCTCGCCGGCTAAACTTCTTCGGATTGATTACACTCATAGCGGGTCAATAAATCATTAGCCTCTTCCCTGGTTTTCTCACCTGGTAAACATGATGTCACTATCGGTGAGTACCATCTCTGCAGCCAGGCTCACACCTGAGACTGAAGATAAAACTAAAAACACACACACACACACATACACAAATACAGACACACAAATGCGTGCAAATGGATGTTTCACCATTTCAGAGGGTCTACTTAGTTAACGTAATCTGGGAAATGCCAATATCACGTTTATGATGATGAATTATACAGATTCCCGTTAGAGAATTCCCATTTTTGTGATGATGAATTACATTAATTTACTTTCAAGAAATGACATATTTATGATGGCGAAGTCATGGCATGCCATTTCAAGCACGAAGGTAAGGTAGGACAAGCTCTGAAGTTTGGGAGGTAACTCAACCACGGGCACAGTGAGCCTAGCAAACCTGTGAAGATATCAGCACATCTTGGACGCTTCTCGTATCAAACAGCTCCCCTTTCCACTCTTTAAAACTACACTGAAATGCCTAGGAGTTAACTCCCCTGTCTGCCAAACCGCAGCCGCTGGCTCTCCCGCCAGATAACTGTCGGTGTTATTTCAGAATTAAAAATATGAACAAAAAAGTTATGTTGAAGTACTAGCTGCTGCTACCCTAGCTTTGGATATTTCTCCACTTTACAACATAAACAAACATTGAAATGGATATCAGCTTGTTCCTCTTATCTATCAAAATAGTAGACAGCGTCTCTGGAATTACGTAATCTTGGGATTATATTCCACTGAAGTCAAACTATTGATGTCGGAACGTTGACTGCTATTTTCGACTACTAGATGTTTTTTGCTCTGTAAGCTGAAGAAACATTGAAATCTATCATAAATATGTTTGTTCCTGAATCTGTCATGAAAAGACACCGCCTCTGGGACGAGGTAATAATCCTAAGCGTTATTCCAGAGAAGACAAACTGGCCAGGTTGAGATGCTATCTTCTATTTGGATCCACATCACTCTCAGCCTATGACGTCATAAGCAATGGGCTGGCTGAGGATGCCAGACATCTCCTGTTGTTTGTTGTTGTTTCGGTTATAGAGCCTATAATGCTAGATTCACATTACATAACTTTTCCTTCGTCGGATTCGTCTAGTTCAAAATTAATGATTTCCTGCTTGTAGATGATTCCTTGATACAAATGATAGAGTTAAAACCTCCAAATCTTGCTCTGCATTCGCTTCTGGTTCTTGTCACAATAAGCAGATGAACAGGCAAAGAAACAAACAAACAAATATGTCATTAAATAAATAAATCTATAAACAAATAAACGAATAAATAAATATGTGAAAAAGAAAAACAACAGACATGTCAAAAAATATTCTCTGCATTTCGACAATGCCGTTTTTAAAGTAGTACGGAACTTCACCATAGTCTTTCAGCGATGACTTCGGATAGTTGATAGATAATCTGCTTCTAAACCAAATAATAAATTTCGGCGGCATCCATTTTTACTTATTTAATAACCGGCCATACATATCGCTTAGCAAACAATAATAAAATAAAAATGGTAACAGATTCGTCTTTCCTGACCCGACAGTGCCTGCAATGCTACAGTTTAACCACTATTTCTTACGTATCCGGTTCCCCTGGCATATCATATACGGAACTGCTGCCCCAGAATCAAAAGTAATTACGTCCAGGTTCACGCTAGGCCACCATGTGGTACACAGATAATTGGTTATAACCCCCCCCCCCCCTTCCTTCTCTTTTCCTCTCTCTCTCTCTCTCTCCCTCCCAGCCTATGTATTCCCATTTTATATCTAGTATTGCGCACTTCGGACAACTGGCTGAAAAAAAAAAAAAAGATAAAAGGCGCGACCATTACTTTGCCGAATGGTGCGTACCTCGCTGGCCTCAATAAACTATCACACCAATCAGAAATTTCTAGACCTAACAAATCCCGGCCTTGGATCACACGCAACTACACAGGAAACACCCTGACCTCAAAAAGAAAAAAGTAAGTAAAGCAAATCCGAAGACAAGAAAATCCATCCTGGCTTCTGACTAAAACCTAGGAATGGTGGGTGTGGACCTGTTCGAGGAAACTGAGATTACTTTGAATCAAAATATACAATATTTCTCTTCCAAAACCGCCCACAGCTAGATCTATTACAAGCATCAAATATTTCCCCATGTTGAACGTAAAACCAACGAGATATTGAACCATTAACTCAATGTACGGAGGAATATCCTTTTGAAAGCAAAATCCTTCACATTTGCCGTCATCACCAGCATTGCTATCCCTAACACCCGTGTATTTCAGAAAGTTCTCAATGTCTCCAGTATTATCTTACTGAACAATGATAATGATGAGGATGTGGAGGATGAGACAGCGCAGACAAAGAGGTGACACATGCCAGAAGAAGCATCAGCAATATTTTTTTGTTCTCCACAGAACTCGAAATGTAATAGTTAAAACATGGACAGCGTTCCTTGATATTCTCTCAGCCCAGCGCTCCAAGGGTGACTTCTTCACATCACAATCACCCCACCCCCTCCTCCTCGCCCCCCCCCTCCCAAAATCGTCCTCCACAGCTATGTAAGAAACACTTTCCCTTCCTCCGCCCCCCCCCCTTTTTTCTGCCCACACACACATACACACATACCCACTCACCCAAGAAAAATGGCTGCGTCTAGACGTCAAATGAGACTGTGGATTCTAAAGTCACAGGACCGTAGACAGTCCCCTCTCCCAAGCCCCCCTTTCTCAAGCTCGCCGCTACGCTCCTGATTCTCTACATTGCAATCCCCCCTTCCCTCCAGCCAACTATCCGCTAAGACTTCCTTTCAAGTATCTAGAATCTACTGCCAAACCCTACCACCTCGCCCCACCCTTCCCCTCCCCCCTCTCCTTTCCTCCTTCACCTTATGGCAAAATGTAACGCCCTTTCTTCCCGCGTGTCAGATCGCCCTTTCTCTCTCTCTCTCTCTCTCTCTCTGTGCAGTTGAGCTTTGAAATACTTCTTCTTTCTTCTTTTCTCTTTTCGAGAAAAATTTCTACTAGCCTTTTCGTTCAAATCAGGAGTGACAACTCTGCATAAAATGTCTATCTGGGTCAAGGCCGGGCGAGATAACAGCTATTGAGGTGGCTTGTGGAAAGCTTCACGCACTGCGCCTGCTTCTCTCCAACTGCATTAACCCTATACGGATCATCAGAAAGTGCTGGAATACTACTCCAACTACTGTTACAAACCAACTACTGTTACTACTACTACTAAAAAGAAGAAGAAGAAGAAAGAGGAAGAGAACAAAAGAGAATTGATACAATATTTATCCCCTTACGGTACAGACTCAAACAACTTTAGAAATTCGTCGCCTCAGTTCACAATAGTGTTGTATCTTCTCTTTTTGTCATTTTGAAAATTCCTGGCTTTGAAGTTTCCTTTCTACCTCTAAGACATAAGATCTACAAAGAACATGATCAAACAGTGTGGCTTGTGTACTCCACGTACATTCTCAACCTCAGTTAGAAAAACGCGATAAATGTTGAGCATAATCTAGCAATGCAGTTGAGGCAGAGTGACAGTGATTTTCTAGAAAGTGAAGACAGAACACTAGTCAACTGACGTGATTGTGACGATTGATTACTACACTGGTGTGTTAATACAATATCACAGCGTTACTTTCAACTTTCAGAGATAAAGTTTATGCTTAAGGAGATAGATAACAAGTGGTCCATGTCAGCACAAGATTATTGCCTGTGTTTTGAAAAGGAGATTGGACCTTGACACAGCCAGGATTAAAAATAAAAACAAAACAAATGAATCAAACAAGATAGCACGTTGTTTTCTCTCCGTTGATTGTGACCCTGCCCAGGTTGAAGGACAGTTACGTCACGCTTGTCTACCGCGCCACATCAGGGACACAATCTAGTCCAGGCCGAACTCCTTAAGTGTCATGGCGCCGATCTCCCCAAAGGTCCGACCACTCATTGTAATGCTGACACACTGAATGATAATAATTAATATAATAAGACGCCATACGTCTGTAATTACCTAGCAAAGATTATCTAAATGCTTGAAATTTAATCAATGCATCATTAGTGGAAATCCTGACATTTCGTCAGTTTCTAGTATTACTGTGGAAGTTTAACTGTAAAAAAAATATCACGACGATTCACGGAGTGTCAGGATTTCTATCATGACATTGGACTAACTTCCGGTTTATGAAATGAGTGACAGTTTCTGGCTAGAATTCACAGGAGATGAGGTTCATGTAACTTTGCTGTTTGTTAAGGAAATCAAATCTGAAGCAAAAGTTGGCCTTTTTCACTACTATTATTATTATTTCCTAAATTTATTTTGATTGTTATTATTATTTTTTATGGTCTTTTCCCCAGATGGGCTCTTCGGTACTGTAAGGGTTAATATAACAGGACAAAAAATTAATCGTAGTTCGTTGGCGTTAGTTCCACACGAAGACTGCGGTCTATGAATAACTTACAGACTGGGCAGATGAAGAACTGGATTAACACACGACTATATATATTTTTATCCACGGATTGAGTTTCGCTATAGAAGAGCCTACAATTATAACCATCTTCGTCATTTTATCTCCATCGTCATTAAAATCTCAGATGGCAAACTACGATCTCTAAACATCCACACTGGAGACTGGCAAAGCAAGGTCTTTGCTGGTTTCAGAAATCACTTGTCCTCTGTAAGCGAATGTAAAGAAAGAAAATAAAAGAGAGGCCCGAGGCAGAAACTCAACAAAACGTGTCACCCAGGTCTGTGCAGGCCGAACCAAGCTTTAAAACTGCCAACAATAAGAAAAATTAAATTCTCGTGTTGCACTCCAGCATTTGGGAGCGCCATGGTTAGAGTTGGGTTGTTTGGTGCGCATTCCTGACTCATGTAGGGATAAATGGCGGTGGCCTCCGAATACGGCCAGCTTGTCTTCGAGCCTTGAAATTTCGTGCCCTGAGACTATCCATGATCTAGAAAGCGCGGAGTCAAACATTTCCACACGTCCAAAGATTTATCGATTGCACTGAATGAGTTACAATTTTGTTCACATAAATCCATATCCGACTTCAATGTTAACCATCCACTTATCCAATTATCCGTCCGTTCCTGCATCCGTCCATGTTTTTTACTTTGCTTTGGCTGATTTGTCTATCTTATCTTATCTTACCCATCTATCTATCTCTCTGTCTGTCCACATGCCCGTCCGTCCATCTGTCTGTCTATCTATTTACCTCCTCCCCCCACTCTCTCTCTGTCTTTCCATATTCTTTAGCTCCATTTTCATGTGGCAATATTTCTCTCAATCTCCTTGCAATGAAATGATTTGTTTATTTGGAGTGCAGGTGGCAATGTTTGATAGAGACCTCCAGCGTTTTGTGGCTGCAAATTGTAACCAAGACTTGACGCTTTGGTCCAAACTCAAACTTCTAAAGATAACGCTAGAGCAGTCAGACTGGCAAACGGAAGGCAGGACAAACACACAAAATCATGACCGAAAAGTAGTACCAGAGATCAAACTTGAAGAAAAAAAAAAAAAAAGAATTATCTCCTTTATCTCTCCCTCTGTCTCTCTTTCTCTCCCTTTTTCTTTCTCTGACATGACGCCGTTTGTTAAGTATAATCTTGATATATGGTTCTTGGATCGCTGGAGGATAGCGAATGGGCTCCAACGTGTGAACAAATGACCCGGCTTTGCTGATAAGAGATACAGGATTAAAAAGGTAACGGCTGCATCGATCGCTACATGAGTCCGTTAAGCGTTACATGTAACATGTTGAAACAATGAGTGAAGTCAAGTTCTCATTTTTGTACTCTAGCCTTTGATAACTTGACACTTGCATTAAAGTCAGCTGACATTTTCATTTTAAAAACAATATACGCATACATAAAGAGGAGAGAGAGAGAGAGAAAGAGAGAGAGAGAGAGAGAGAGACAGACAGAGAGAAGAGCGGTATATTATAATAAAGTATTTCAAAAGAATAGAGTCTTTGCTTCCAAACAATTACATATGGAGTGTTGGAGAAAAGGCTGAGACATTTCTGAAAAACAGCTAGAACAGAAGGCATACAAGAGTGATAGAAGAAGGAAAAGACAGACAGACACACAGACCAACAGACATGCACAGAGACACACAGCAGATGGAGGAAGAACAAAATTTGTGGAGAAACAAAACAGTGTCTGATCTGTGACATTTGATGACCAGAAAATCGATGATGGCGTGTCATCTACAACAAGGAAAGCAGAATCACAATCACAAGGCAAAGATGGAAGAGAGGACGGCAACAAAGAAGAAGGCAACAAAGAAGAAGAAAAAGAAAGGAACCAAGACAAGACAGAAAGTGACCAAAAAAAAAAAAGCGAAAGAAGAACAGAGAGGAGAACGAAGAAAGAAAAGAAGAAGAACAACAAAAAAGAAAAATAAGAAAAGAAAGAAGAGGGCACAGAAAGAAAAGAACAAACAACAACATCAAGAAACAACAACAACAACAACAATATTCAGAGGAACAGAACAGCTGTCGCAACAACAACAACGTCACACAAACGCTGAAGTTGACATATGAAGGCGTACACCACTAAAGAGGAGGACGAAGAAGTTTAAGAAGAATTAGTTGATGAACAACACAAACAATCACAGGAAAAACGACAACAGCAGCATCAACAACAACAACAACAGAACAATAACAACGACAATCACAAATTATGATGCAGGGCACCAACTAACTTACCTTTATAGAATCAAAGCAGGCCACCACCCGGCCGTTCTGCACCTCGACGTGCGGGGGTGGGTGGGCAAACTTGCACTCATTATCCGAGCGTGAGCACTTACTTCGCTGGAACTCTCTGCACACCTCCAGTGTCAGCCATCTCGAGTCTTTGGCGTTGGGATTGGCAGGTGCTGGAACCATCATGATCTGGGGGTGATTGTGGACTAACTGCGCCATAGCGACCGGGCTGAGAGACGGCGCCAGAAGGGCTGAACTAGGGGCTGGTGCTACGCTTGGCAAATGTGCAGGGATAGGTACTGCTGGTGCTCCTGGTGGGAGGGCCTGGAGTGATGCCGGTGTTGTTGAGGAGGTGGCCGCTAGAGACAGGGCGGGTGGTGGGGGCGAGGTGGCGGTCAGACAGGCGTGGAGTCCTCTGTCCCAAGGAGGTGAGGGCGAAGGTGTAGGGTAAGCGTGGGCGGAAATAGTCGCTGGCTGCCGGGGTACCCTGGAGACGACAAACAAAGAACAATATTGATTTGATTGACTGATCGATTGATTCAGCTGCTGCTATATTGATAGACTGAATGGCTAATTGGTGGCATGATTCAATTTTTAGCAGCTTGGGACTAACTGATTTAATCAATCACTGGTGCTTCGAAAGCATGACTGATTAATCAACTATTTGACTGATTGATTGATTGGTCGATTGTTTGACTGACTGCTTGATAGTTTGACTGATTGATTAGTGATTTATAAATTGATAAACTGAAGGACACATTGGTTGATTGATTAGTTATCCACTAACAAGCTATAACAGCCTGATTGACAGACGAACAAATGTGTCGGTGATTAACTAATTCATTTGTCGAGGATTATTTTTTGACTGACCGACCAATTATTCAACCGGCAAATGATCGATTCATACACTAAATGATTGCTTTAACATTTGCCCTCTCTTGATGGCTGTCAGTTTCCTGAATATAATTTATGCCATCAATCAACATTTGATAAGACAACAGGTAAAGAGGCTGGGATGGATCTCAAGCAAACGGGCGTATTTATCCACATAAGGAGTACTGCAGTATTAAAACAAAATGAAACGAAACAAAAACATGACTCAACCATAAATAATAACATTATCTTTCTTAACCCTAATATGCCAGGACGGCTGACTCAACGCCAATGATAATATTGTCTCATCAATAAATGATGCCTGATCAGTCAAAGTGAAACGATCACAAGTTTGCAACGACTTATTCCAAAGGCAGAGCTAATAAAGAATCTGCTAGAAACCAATTCACTTTTACGACTTTCTCTTCTGAAGAAATTACTTTCTCTCTCTCTCTCTCTCCCCCCCCCCCTCCCCCTTCTCTCACTCTCTTTCTTCCTTATTCACACATTCTCCTTCGCTCTCTTTCACTTTCTTTTTTTCCCGCACATTCTTTCTTTTTCATAGACTTTCTCTCTTTCTCGCCTTCCCCTCTCCTTTTCTCTTCCTCCTTCTTTCTCTCTCTTTCTTTCTCTCTATCTCTGGCCATACTCGATACTCTTACACCCTCTTGAGAAAAGACTTCCCTCCGAGTATAAAACGAGGGCAATTGTTTATCCAAGGGAACAGATAGCCATAAAAAAAGCGCGGCATCCGCCCATCTCCTGTCTTCAGAGGCATAGCAGATTTGGTGCACAATCACCTGGTGTGAAACTGTGCAACAGCCAAATATACAAAACTCTAATCTTCCTCTCATCTCGCTGTCTGGTTAAAGGGGGTGTGGATCCCTGGACTGAGCATTGTTTGTTTGTTCTTTCTGGCATTCTGAAGACACAACTGAGACTAGGAAAGGGGAGGGGTGATATGGATAGAGGGATATAAACAAAAAAGAAAGGTGAGTTTAAATCTGGCGGGAGTGGAAACAGTGAGGTCATTTCAGTGCCGTCTGTTAGGAGAGAAAGAGTTAAAAGCACAGTTTTCTTATATAGTTAATTTCTATTTAAAAACAAAAAAGACAAAAAAAGTTTTATTCTGTTATTGTTATTATTTATCATCATTATCACTGGTCAGTAACATTTTGAAGAGTTCGAAAGCCAAAATATTCTTTACTTTTCTTTCTTTTTTTTTTTCTATACTTCTCTCAGTCTCTCCCTCAGCCTGTTTATCTCTCCCTCTCTCTCTCTCTCTCTCACACACACATACACACACACAACAGAACCTAAAGTAATGTCAAGGAGAAATTCCTGATTTAAATAACCGCGTTAACACCTCGAGACTCCGAGAAAACCAGACTTGTCACAATTTTGTGAAAAATGAGTTATTGCCCCGACGCTATACAGCACATCGCTAAGATTTGTTAACTAGAACAATAGCTGGAAATACCAGGTAAGTTCGCCAAAAAGAAAGTTTTTAAAAAGACGAACAGTGAAAAACTTATAAAGTGTAATCTGTTTTCTCCTTTTGTAGAAAATGTGACTTATCTGGTTTCTCCACTGGAATCTTGAGGTGCTTGCAAAGGCTAGGGTTGAACATTGGAAAACTTTTGTCCCTGGAGTCGAAGGTGGGCAAGAAATTTTATTGTAATACATTACTGCTACATTTATGGTCTATATGCATCTTTTGTATGGCCATCATAATCACAGATATTAAGTTCATGGATGATGGATGCAAGCCTGTGGCTGATTTCAAGCACAGACGGTGATATCTATCATCTGTATCGAGAACAGTCTGGAAAATGTCAGCCTGACCTCTGGGAGCGAACGTCATTGGCTGACACAGATAGCGGAGATGATACCCGGCTTTGATACAGAAATCGATCGATGAAGGATGGTTAAAAAGAAAACCGTTCTAGTCCCACCCCCAGGACTTCGCTGGGTCAAAATATACCAACTCATGAAGGTCTCTCGACCATTGTTCAAAAATAAATGTCAAGTCCCGATGACCTGAGAGATATCTAATATAGATAATATACTGTTACATGTACCGCTTCACTGCAATTAATATAGATAATGGCTATATCTTTATGACATAGTTCTCTACCAAGATTTAACCCCCAAAATGCCACGAGCTCTACAGAGAGAGTTTTGTCCATTACTCTTAGAATTTGGCTGATTATGTAAACAACTACGATGTTGTACAATGTTAGCTGTTTGTGTGTGTGTGTGTGTGTGTGTGTGTGTGTGTGTCGTGTGTGTGTGTTGTGTGTGTTCTGAGTGTGTGTGTTGTGTTAAGATTAAACGGCACGATTATGGCTCAACGGTGCCTATACGTTTACCAGTTGTAAAAGGGTCTCATAGAGCTGTTGGTGCTGCTGCTTTTTTTGTAGATGTAGTCGATGATGATGGTGCCGTATAGCAGATGGTAATAATGACGTGGTTCTGGCTGGTGACGCAAAGGATAATCATGACCTGTCTAGGTAGCCAAATAGTCGAAGTATGTTGCAATGAAATCTAAATAAAACATTGCGAAAAGAATTTATCAGAAAGTAAGTTCTACGCGTCAACATGAAAACATATGCATGCCGATGGCTTCAAATTGTGGAATAGAGGCTCATGTCCGGCGCAGGGAGTGCAGGGTATCTAATACAAGTTCGGTGAGCGAGTGTTCGCCCCAGATCGGGTTCTGGGAGCTTGAAGGGTTAATTGTAATCATTCATACGTCCTTCGACAGATAGAGCTGACGACGGCTTTCAACCACTAGACTGCCTGAAGACAGCCTGACATGTTTGCACTTTAACAAGACAAATAATGACTATGTCAAACAATGGTCTTCTTTTTATACAACCTATCGCTGGTAGGTTTGTATGACTGGAATGGTCTCGTTTTCTTCTCGTCATCAATGGGACAGAAAGATAATGAGCTCGTGAAACTTTTGCTAAATCTTCACCTTCATTACTTTCTATAACTGGTTCGATAAATCTATAAGAATTATCTATCGATGGTGAAAACGACATAACAAAAAATATTTTACATGGGGTCTTCGAACTAGGCGAAATCAATCAATCAATCAATCAATCAATCAAAGTCAGTCTGTCTGTCTGTCTGTCTGTCTGTCTGTCTGCCTGCCTGTCTGTCTGTCTGGAAATGTACATTTTTTCATCGGAAAAAAAGAACAAAACATGCCGCTGACATAGTTCACCCCCCCCCCCCCCCGCCCCTTGTCCTTTTCCCCGCACTTTCAAACACAATAATATCCTCAATGCGGTGCTGAAGTCCACCATCTCATGAGACTGGGGTGGATATGAGAAAGGCAATGATAACATTCTACCGCCAACCATCTTGTTCCGTCGCCGTAATAATTGCAGAGATACCATATACAATACATTAACAACCTCGCTCAATGGAACGGGTGGGTGATGAATGAGAATATGCCGTGGAATTGGATTCTGGTACAATTACGCCCAGCTTTTATAAAAAAAAAGTTTTGAAAAAAAAAGAAGGAAAGAAAGAAAAGGGGGTTACGTTCTTTATAATAATATGTCTTTCTATCACCTGGAGGCGTTCATCTCGAGAAAACCCGGAGGGTGGGGGGGGGGGGGATAAAAAAATACTGGCATAAAATTAGCCACAAAAGCCTACATCCGGGGAACAAAGAGGTGGCAGACATGCGCAAATAGACACAAAAAGCCTAATCTCTGCATGATGGATTGTTTCGCACTTGTTCAGAGCTCTAGGCCAAGAAAACGGGACACTTTCAGACAAGATCTACGTCAAAACTATAGGGAACATTGGTTTACGTCAAAACTATAGGGAACATTGGCTTTATGTCAAAACTATAGGGAACATTGGCTTATGTCAAAACTATAGGGAACATTGGCTTATGTCAAAACTATAGGGAACATTGGCTTTAACACCAAGAACAACAACAACAAGAACAACGACAACAATAAGAATCCGGCAAAATCTAAGCTAAAAAAATATTTCTTTAAAAATTGTTCATTTTAATTTATTTATTATTTTGTGGTCTTTCTTATCAAAATTTCAAATACCGGCTGAAAATCGTTGTATTCTCTGTAGAAATTTCTACAAAGATGATGATGATGACGATGATGTGACGACGATTTTATACATGTTTATTTTGTTGCTCCGCGGAAAGACCAATTTGGTTCGAAAATTTGGCAGAGGATTTTACCATCAGCATTAAGTTCTTTGTATATGTCCAGTTAGACAGTCATTATATTTTATAAAATGATGATGATGGTGGTGGTGATGATGGTGGTGGTGGTGGTTGCGATGATGAGGTCTACGTGAGCAAAGGCCTGTCTGGTATCAGTTGAAGGTGGGGTGGGCGGGGTATGGGCTATCTTTTCCGTGCTCTATCATAACACCAGCTTTTCTCCATTTGTCAACACAGCCAGGACATAAACCTTGGGGCGGGGCGAGATAATGTCCGCTTAGCGTAAACTTTGTGCATTGTAGACTTTTCAACGTTCTTTCCAATCCATACATCCGAGACAAGATGCTCTCATCTAGGGGAAGGCGGACGAAAACAAAACTCATGTAATATAAAACGATACAGACCCTGTGCCCTTACTTTTTAACATTTTGGCGGTCGGATTTAACGTTGGTTTTCAGGAACATGTGGGTGGTTTTCTGCAAACTCATGAGAATGTTAACAACCTGTGCCGCGGGCTGCCATGATAGCAAAGACATCTGAACCAGTCCCCGTGAGGAGCTGAAAGCCGTTGGAGAACTTGGCCTTGACCCCGTGCCTTAACATCATTCGCATTGCAACATTCTTGGAATATATTTCTCTATCTGAACAGATCATGGTTATCCTTTACATCAACGATCACAAACCACCTCATTATCATCATCCTCTATGCCGCATCATCATATCAACTACATCAACAAAAACAGAAGCAGCAACAACAAGAGTCAACGATGGAAACCACCGCCATTACGACCACAACTACCTCGCCCTTTCCAATAAATTTCAATGTCAACAAAGCTGACTGCATGCAAGTGTGTTCATCTTTCCCAACCACTCAACAAAATCTTTCAACGTCGATCAGAATCTGGGCTGTCATACATGGCCGGCCATATTGTGACCAAATTATCCTTTTCTGTGCTGGTAGTATTTCAAACTTTCAGAAAGTTTGGTTTACATGTCAAGAATTCATGATGTTGCCAATGATAACAAAAGAGCACTGAACAACAACAACAACAACATCAACACAATTCCAATGGAGTGTGTCAAACATCAGGAGAAAAAGCGATTTCCCCCCCCCCTTTTTTTTTAAATAGTGGTTACAGTATCTCCTCTGATTCTCGGACTGGTGTCGGGAACTTATTTGACAGACAGAAAAAAGAAAAGGCTGACTCTCATACCAAACAAAGGAAAAGGCGTTAGAAAGCTGAGACGCAGAGAAAGGAAGATTGGAAGCGATACAAACGGACAGCACTGAAAACTGTATAATCATCTCTAGCATTAAGATAGAGAGAAGTCACTTTGCAGAGTGAGAGAGAGAGAGAGAGAGAGAGAGAGAGAAAGTTCACGGTAAAGGCAACAAGGGAGCACGTCGTATAAAATAGTTAAGAACATGTTTTCGAAATAAAAAAAAAAAGAAGAAGAAGAAGAAAGGAAACGAAATTAAAAAAAAAAAAAAAAATACTTGGAGTGGGGGGTGAGGGGGGGGGGGGGGTACACAGACTTGTAGAGTAGTAGAAGTTTTCTTGAAGTAAACTGACAATATATACAAAAAGCGGAAAAAAAAGAAAGGAACGTCTTCTAGAAATAGCAAACAAAGGAAAACCTCTGAACATGACAAGACGTAGGAGAAGAAAGAAAAAAATCGTTAGGTAGACATGCACAGCACGACATGACTTAAGATTCTGGTGTTACGACATGGTCACACTCACACACAAAGGAAAGTCATTTGGTGGACGAAGGAAAAAAAGATTCATTTCAACAATAGCAACAAAGGTAATTCCTAATAAAGGTTAAAAAAAAAAAAAAAAGTCGGGTACAGAATGAACGCAGAGCACTCCAAAGGTCTGTAATAATCTGGCCTTAAGATACAAATCACGTGCAAATCACGTGCCAAAGCGCTCACAATGAAGGCACAGCTGGATTTTCAAAGCCCAACCCGCTCACTGGAGCTTAAAGATGATTGAACAAGGGCGGCTATTCGTCAATAATCAATCAATTTCCAGACACTCATAACAGCTGGTATGATGACACAAGTGTCGCGCGGCCCAACAAAATGGCTTCCTAGGGCGGAAACTGCGCAGACGGACCCACACTTCTCTATTGATTCTGCTTGCCAGTTAATGCCGCTGCATGGCTCTTGAGAGTGTAAAATTTTCGATTACCGGATTAACTCTGTGAAATTTAAGACTTCATAGTTTCCCCTCAAAGGAGATTCGGTAGAGATAGTGCGCTTAGGGCTCAAAATCGATATAAATTCCTGGCATGGCTCACCCCAGTGCTGTGCTACAAATCCAAGTCAACTATAGTTTAGAGCAATACTAAATATCACATAGAGTTCTAGAAGTTTCTAGAATACGAGCCGTTTCTTGCAGTGTTGGATTACATCATTCAGAACATTATCAGATTCATCACTGTACTGTTTGATAAAGAGAGCGAAGACTGACAGACAGACAAAATGAAAGACAGACCGACGGACAGGCGACCGTTTGGATGGAAGCTTGAGTGGATGGATGGAAAGTTGAGTGGATGGATGGGAAGATGGATGAGTGGATGGATGGGAAGATGGATGAGTGGATGAATAGATGGATGGATGGATGGATGGATGAATGGATGAACGGGTGGATGTGCGGAATGGTGGGTGGATGGATAGAAGGATGGAAGGCAGATTGCGGTAGGGAGAAACATAAAGTAATGAAAATCCATAAACAAGGACAAGTAGCAAAGCTATTTCTGTCTCTGTCATCCACTCAGTCACTGCAGAGTAATACTTCCATATCACAATGGGAGGAAGGAAAGCGTTGAACTAATGCCACTGTCTCTAGCAAACACTGGACATGTGATCGTTCAGTAAAGCTGTGTACTAACCCTAAAGATATCAAGTGACTGCTCTGGTCAAGGGTCATTTGCTAATCGTTTGGGGTCTTAAATCAGGATCCATACAAAAAAACCAATAAAACAACATAGTACGAGCTATTTTATAATCCTCACACTTACAGGGTTAATTCTTGAAAATGAACTAATATCATCTGTGTCTCAATCGGGTCAAAAAATGGGAAACAAACAAGGCGTCACATGACCAAATCATATCAAGTGTTTTCATTGTGAATGGATTTGACGTTTTTTGTTTTGTTATTTTGTTTGCTTGGCATAGTGTGTGTGTGTGTGCGCGCGCGCGCGTGTGTGCGTGTGGGTGGGTGGGTGTTGCCCTCCTACGAAATATTTAAGCCGACATTGACATAGTCAAGGCGATTTCATTACTTTTTTAAACGGTTCCGTTAACCTGACAGCAGGTAGGGTTAAAGTAACAGCCATGCCGTGCAATCTGTCTCAGCTTGCGCCATTGTAAAGCAGATATTGTGGAACTTAATTTCACGCTCCAAAGCTCCTAGACAGCAATTCCAACATGAGAACTCGATATTTCTATAGCAACGTCCTAGAGGTCAGCCTATGCAAAATACTCTCAGCCTTTAAACTACGGGCAGCTAATTGCAAATTCCTCGGCAAAATAATGTCACCTGAAAAACTTTTTTACTTTCTTATGCCCCCCCCCCCCCTTACACACTTTAGTTTTATTTTTTTTTAGGAAACAATCTAGTTTTCTATCTGTCCTTCAATAAAGCGTAAATAAAATGCAGTTTTATTAACAATAAAGTGGTGGAATTAGGTTGTTTTTCAAAATGAAACAGAGAGAAGGGGGGGGGGGGGGGAATTGATCAAAAGAAAGAAAGGGGGAAAAGAAGAAGAAAAACGTGTTCTAGCACACTGGACATTTGACGTCTGTTGTTGTCCTTTCACACTGTACTATCGTCTGCGTACGTGGGATGTCTCCTAGAGGGTGACATCTCTTCTCTCTCTCTCTCCTTCCTCCTGCTCCACTCTCTTTCTTTTCTTTTTCTTGACATTTAAACGTATCTCGCCGTATCTGGCACAATATAACTTTACTGTGATCGTGCTGGTCTGCCGTTAAACCGGAACACAAACAAACAACGCCCCCCCCCCACACACATACACAGCAATTCCCCCCCCCCTCCCATTTACTGTCTCACCCGGCCCATCCCCAGCAACCTCTCAAACTCCCATCTAACTCAGGAAACAAAGAGAGCGACCATCTTCACATCTCCCAGCCCGCCAGGAGCTCATTCCGTGCACACCATCCACATTGCGCACCAAAGATTTGATTCATATCCGTGTCACCGTGAGCCGAGCGCCCACTTAACCTGCGCGGCCCGAGCTCGCTGTCAAGTGCACATAATTATGGCGAGTGGGAATACATTATGGTAATACGTCCTTTTTTTTTTTTCTTTTCATTTCATTTTTTTTTTCTCTCTACAAGCTATGCACTCTGCAATATTTATAAGGATATCCTAGAAGATTCTTATTTTTTCAAGGTGGACTTCAGCGAGATCAGAACACAGGGGAAGTAATGAAAAATCTCAAATTCTCTCACAAAGAGAGTCTTATCATTTAAAACCATCTGTATTTCCAAATCTCATATTATGTAAAAGTAAAAGCGAAACATCAGGGCCTTCAAGGCTTTGCCATGAAACGAAAACGTTTGCACGCCGAACCTAAGAAGTAAGATCAATCCTGAGACGTGTGGAAGATCTGCTGAAGACAGCACTACCTGGGGCAAAGCTCCGTATCTCCATTAGTCGGACCCATTTCGAATAGAAAAAAAAAAGCCACAAAAGCGGTGAATGGCCACAACATGGCCGAGCAGAAAAGAGCGGAAAACATAGGGAGAAAACTGAGACAAATCCAGTATTAAACTGTACTTCCAGTGCAGATATCTCACAGCTACGGGCCAAGATCATCAACTATCCATGGATTCGATTATAAAAGCATTACAGAAGCAGCAGGAGAAGACAGCCAAAGTGAGAGGTTGCCACTACACTACAGCTCGAGTATAGAATACTGACCGCTTCCACCGCCTACAATGTTGATCTGTGTTGCACATCAGCACGATTACTTATATTGCACCTCGCACGCTCGAATACGTTCTCATGATAAAATACCCATCTTATAAAAAAAACGAGGCGTGGCAACAGTAGAAGAACCAAATTGAAACATCAGGCCTCAAAGGCTTTGCCCCACAAGAAAACAATACCACACCTTCTCCAATAAATTGGTGACAAACACATAGGAAGTCCGCCTAGAGAAATCTCCTGTATGCTCCATTGTCAGCTGTCAAACATGAATTTTGATTAACACTGTCATCTTTCAGTAAAGCCAGAAAAATAATACCACATTCATAATAACAATATCCCACTCCTAACAAAATGCATTTGCTCTCTCCTTCCTCCTGCCCTGAGGACAATGCAGTTTCCTAGTTGGGACCAGAGAGTAAGTCACTTGAGGAAGTTACGTGAAGTGTTCTAGATCTTTCCTCCACTCAGCTCGGCCATTTTTCCCGGGTCACTCTGTCGCTGTGGCCTGACTCAAAACTGAGCGGAATTCTGACGTCATACAACTACTGTATCTTCACCCCCCCCCCCACCCCCCACCTTACTGACTGAAAGCATATTGCATATAACAGCAGAAAGATTGCAAAAAGACAGATAATATCAATCTTTGTTCTATCCCACACCCAGGTCTATGATTCAGCCATGTTATATAGATCTAGCTGTCAAGAAAGCGAACCTATAAACAAACAAGATCAGAACAAAATAATAACGAGTTGAATAAATGCAATCTGACTGAGGGTAAGTTATGGACAGGAACATTGTCTTTCCACAAACCTGAACCATAAAACATCAAATCCCCACCACCCCCCCACCCCACCAGTTTTGCTTGCATATCAACGAGTTTGAAAGTAGTGTGTGCAGGGTCTACCTCATCAATTCCCCTCCCAGCTCTCCCACCCCACTTCTTTCATTCTATTTTATTATTTTTTTTTAACATTCACTGCACACACCATATTATGGCCATGAAATCCTCCCACACACATCTGTTTTACTCCACACCCACGTCTGCGATTAAGTTATAAAAAGTTTTCAATAAAGATATCGATATCAGCAACAGCAACAACGACGACAACGACAGTAGCAGCAGCAGCTGCAACAACAACAACAACAACAACAACAATTATAGCAATATCGACAATCTTATAACTGAGGAATGCAAAACGTGCTCCAAATTATCGAGAAGCCAGCTGTCACTACTGACAACTGTCACAACTGTCAGTGTCCAGGACCCACCCTGCAGTGAGGCCAACACAAAGCACCGCCATGTTCTACCACAGCCAGGCCGGGTTTAAAGCTCACTTGAGGCTCCAGGAAGTAGATTTTGATTTACAGCAACCCATTTAACATTTACCTCAGAGCTTCAGCCCTCCCCCATCATGTGTTCAGCCCTCCCCCATCACGTGTTCATCTTTAAATATCTCACTGACTGTGGAGTTAATAATTGTCCTTGCCCGTATCCCACAAACATAACCTACCACCTTTTGCTGTTGTTATTTATCTTTTTTTTTTTTCTTTTCACATTGTTTTAACACAGACTTCATCTTCAACGTCTTTCTCTGACATGTAAGCCAGCACCTTCTCTACTTATACCACTTCTGATCGCCCAGATTTTGTTCTTTTTATAGTATCGATTTTGTTTTATCTTCATGTGAATATAATGCAGTCTGAGTCTCAACAACTGGACAAATAAAACGTCAAAAAATTTATCACTGGAGATCATGTCTAGGTTAATTTCTATCAGGACATCGAAAGGTTGGTGCTTAGCTTAGGTTCCTTTTCAATGTTCAACGCTATAAAACAATCTGTCATAAAGAAAAGAAGACAAAAACAATTTTCAACAAAGTTCTGGCAGATGGAATTTTATCAAACCGAATCATTTTTTTTTTTTCATACAGTACCGAAAGCACTGCAAGTAATCTCCATGTGTGGTAGACGCACTCATAAAAAAGAGACTTTCTCGAATATCGTTGTTAGATGTCAAGCACAGAAAATGTACATCAAATATCCTCAATCGCATTTCTCACTTCATTTAAAGAGCTGGTTTGAAATTAGAACTGACTGCAACACTATCCTATTGTACTGTATGAAAGATTTGGTTCTCAGACATGAAAGTTTCCCCGAGACTAACCAACATCAACATGTGGCACACTGCGTCACTCAGAGGATTGTAAGACTGATATAAAAACGTACAAACCATCAACTGTTTTACACAAAGAAAATCTTGCAGATCCACTTACAAACTGACATAAAGTCGGAAACTCAACATCACCGTGAAATTCCACTGATATTTAACAACGACGTAAGATAACATATATTATTATAACCATCAAAAACTATGCTACTTACACAAATTATTCATCAATGTTACATGAGTACAAACTCATTTTCTTTTTAAAATGTTCAGAACTTATTGATCCAAAGTTTCACGGCGCACTGCTCACAACAGATCATGTTTTTGACACTTGTAATGTTAAAGTATAAAGGCAAATTTCTACTCACGCCAAAGAATCGGGTGCGCACACAAACATAGCTGGCTAGGAGCTTACACAAGCGACGTGCTTAGGCCAGTGCCGAGCGAGAGACTGAGGAGGATTTGAAACAGCACATCGGGTTTTTTTGAATTCCTCTCAACGTTCCTTTTTGGTTTCCCCCTTACTCTTATTTCTCCTTCTCTTCCTTTCTTTCTTTCCTTTTCAAAAAATTTGATTCCTGTTTTCCATGAGCTGCGTAATCGCTAACAATGCACCGGAAATCCTCCTTGAGGCGAAGGGAAAAAGCTGGGTTTCCCACCCTGAAGTTGATTTGGCTGCTCTAACCTTCTACTCAGTTCTACGTCAGTTGACAAAAGACATTATCCCTGAATGAAAACTTTTCTTCTTCAGTTTCTTTTTAGTTTCATCTTTTTGCTGATGCTGTGGAGTTGTCAGGGAGAAAAAGCTGTACGCGTGTGTGTTTTGGACCAGAAGTTTGACTTCAGTAACAGACAGACAGTTGATTTGTTCTCAGTATTTCTTCCACTCCGCCCGATCCATATTTCCTCTGGATGGCCTTGAAAATCCGACGGACTCATTCAAATTGAAGATTCGGCTCTCGCTCGTTATTGGCTTTTCTGGGAAAAATCTCGTTTCGGGAAAAAATCAAGATCTACTTTCGTAATCTCTCGTCTTTTCATAACACTGAACAAACTACATGTGGTTTTGTCTTGTTTGTTTGTTTTAGAATGACATGATGCAATGATCCCGTGTATACTAATGTCATTGTAATATTATGAAAAGTTACATTTGAATACAATAATATGAAATAATTAGACTGCTGTTGTTTGTTAGTGCTGGGGTTTAACGACACGTCAGCATGATTACAGCTATACTGTGTCAAACCCGGTAAGATACGTTTACACGTCAAGAAGAACAGAGAGAGAGAGAGAGCGGGAGAGAAGACAGGAGCAAGGAAAGAGAAGAGATATCATGCCTGGAACTTTGGGGATGGCATTCCATGGGAGACATCCCACCGATGGCGGGCTTTTACCACCTGCAGATAGGAGCAGAGAACCTATTTATACACCCCCAGGCCCCACGCGCTGAGGGGGGGGGGGGATAATTGGATTATGATGAAAACGGCGTTCTGTCCAAGTAAGGAGGACATGGTGTAATCGTCGAGTTGTCATCTCTTCCCAGAATTTCCGGTGAACAAAGTGGGTCAGATTAACCCTGCATGTCCCACTGCCCTACATGTGAAAGTCAAACATAATATAGAAACTAGCAAAGCGAAATCGAAAGTAGTAATAATCTGATGGCATACATGTGATTAAAAAGCGCTTTTTTCAACTTACTGAGATTCACAAAACGGTTATGATTCATCTTCATTGTTCTAGAACTAGTAAAACTCAGACGTAACGCGCTAGATAGGTCTGAAAAAAAAAAAAAAAAACGCTAGAGGTTTCAATGATGTCATCAATATTTTTATTTCAAAAATGACAATATGTTGTCTGGGTTGATGCAATATGACTATCTGGTTCCTACACCAGATTTACACGCTACAATATGATGTCTGAATGAGAAAGTGCTATGAGAAAATGTCGACGAGATGGTCGCTTACCACTTTTAGAACTAATGTCAAACGATACCTTCAGGTAACTCCCTGAGATTGCTGAATTTAGTTCTTTACTCTTGACAGCCATGGTTACTTTTTGAGGATAACAATAATACATCAATATTTCGTGTGTTAATACCTCCCCCCCCCTCCCATTTCTTCTCCCCACCCTTACTTTCTTAGTTTGTCCCGACATCCTTTGTGAGGCAACATGCAAACAAACTACCTGTTCTTTCGCTTCTGATTATCTCCCCGTGGCGTGAGTTATCTTCCCATTTCCCATATTTCAACATTATTGCATACATGAACTGGCATTAATCAACCCAGCTAATCCAATATTTTATTTTGTTTCGTTTTCCTTTGACAGCCAGGAAGGTTAAACTTTTGAAGAGTTTTTGAATTACATTCCTGTTTTTCTAGGGCCATTTTTGAATGGATTTGTCACGATTTAGTCATCAATTGCAAACAAAGACTCATATCTCAGCTCACATTATCAGGGGGAAGGTGATTATGTCATCGAGAAAACACATCCTTATGTCACCGTTACAAAAATAAAAACAACAAAAAATGATTTCTCGAATGCGCAACTGTGTGACACACTAAAAGAAATCAAAGCATGATATTGACTTAAAGATGTTAGTGGTATATCCTCCCGAAAACATCTCTCTATCCTAACCCAGCCCCAATTCTTCTTTCTGTCCTGGCCCTCCTGTAGAGCTTCTCTCTGGTTTATATCCCTTTTATGTTCACTTTACCATACTCTTCGTTCTATCCTCCCCCTCCTTCTCTCTTTTCCTCATCCTGCATTCCTCCTCACATTTTCGTTCCCAGATGAGGTGTCAGTAGCCAGATGAGGTGTCAGAAGTCAGATGAGGTGTCAGTAGTCAGATGAGGTGTCAGAAGTCAGAAGAGGTGTCAGTAGCGCTAAGGTAAAAGTACACCAATGTGTCAGTAGAGACTGCCAGTGTGTGTGCCACTCTGTTCGTGTTCAAGGTAAAACGATATTAAAGATCTCTAGAGGAACACGACACCAGCTATTACACAGGGCGGTAGGAACGTCCCGGACACACAAGAACCGTTAAACAACAAAATGAACTCCATGGACGAATCTTTAAATGCAAATTGACACATGAGAAACTATCATATCGGTTTATCAAGCCAAACAGCAGAAATAGCAAGAACAGCAAATAATCAAATAAAAATCTCACTTTTCAAAAAAGCATAAAAATAGCGCCCCCCCCCCCTCCCCCGGGAAAAAAAAACCCACATGACGTTAGCGTCCCGCAAGTGTTCAGCAACCCTACACCGTATGTGATTTGAAGTGAAAATACTCCAATGCAAAGTTTTCTGAGCAACTTTTTGAACAGAAAAACCCTGTGATATCTCTAGAGTTAAAGACTACACATTATCTAATAAACAAAGATACTTGGGTCTCTCTTCGCTCCTCCCTCCCCTCCCTTCCTGCCTCCCCCCACCCCCTCCCCCTCCTGGCCACTTTCAGCGTTCCCGTAATCTGTCGAGTGTATTTCGCCGAAACTCTCGAGTACAACATCACGTTTTGACAACGCGGAGATGAAACAGTCAGTCAGTTAGTCAGTCAGTTAGTCAGTTAGCCAGCCGGACTCATAGTCATAACCAAACCCTTCTCCCGAAACTTGACAAGACGATGACTCATTCACAAACAGGCCAATTGCAAGTTTTTAATTAAAAAAAAAAAGGAACAAATGTGTCCTTTAACATCCTCTTAAGTGGCTTGACCTTGGCCAAAACACAGAAAGTTCAAAAGACCTTGACCTTTCGTTCCTCTTCATCTCCTTCTCTTCTCTTTTCTCCAGACAGCCAGGAAAGACAATTCATAGTTATCTCTGACGCCTGTCTAAACTGAAAAAAATTACTTGAAAATTAAAATTGATTATCAACAAGCATTTTTCTTCCTTCCTCCACTTAGTCATGGTGATTCCATGGTGTTACTGACCATTATAATTAAAAGCTAACACATCGCGTAACAAGTAACAAACTGTCAAGTAACACTTTCGTTACGTTCGTCTTACGCTTCTCAACCTCCTGCAGGTGGTTTATCTTGAAAAGTAACATAGATTTCATCTCAGATCGCCATTGAGACGCCAGTTATCATAAAATACACATAAGCATTATCATCATCGAAACTCTGCAATTTCATAAGATTTCAGTAAGACTTGTTGACGTATATACCATTTCATTCTGCCCTCCTTGTGTACAGGTCCAGGATAGACAACCACTCTAGTATCTCTCCTAATTCTAACGCTAAGCTAAATCCAAACCCTGACGCCTAAAGCTAATCCCAGCCCTACCCCTAGTTCGACGTCTTAACCCTAGTCCTAACGTGATAGTTTTAAAATATGACGATGTAATGGTGCGTATGGATCATTGTCTTTCCTATGGATCTCTCTCTCTCTCTTCCCCCCCCCCCCTCCCAAGGGATAAGCAGGTACTCTGGGCAACATGAATCCACTCCCTGGTTTAAATTGCCATTTGATTTTTACTTGTAGAGGTGTCAAAGCGGACTATGTGGTTTAGGCTCGGCTCATTCTACTTTTTATTTTCATTCCTTTCAAACGGCAATACTGTACACCCCTTGGCATTCTGGACAGTCATATGGAATTCGCAAATCACCCTAGAGCACAAACATAAATAGGCTACTGGTGCCAACAAAGAACGCCTTGTGAATCCAGCAAATCCGACTGACACTTACTCAGATGTTATCGTGTTTTCTTTGTTTTAGGACATGCTGATCAGACTCATCACCATGACAACCAGCTAAACATGGAAACAATGAAGCCGTTTTTCATCTCAAAGTGGTCACGGAACTGGCTTGTTATAAGACTGAGACATCCTGCTCGTTTTTCTACAGACATGGCTTTGTGAACAATGGTAGAAAACCCGACGGGATTTCCCGCCGGAAGTACGTCAGTCCCTTTCTTTCGTCATTAAACCATCACCACCATGTGACTCATGTCTCTGACTATCTGGAGGACATCTAGGTCCAACAGACCTGAAAGTGACAAAAATCTCCCCCTCACCGCCAAGTGTTTTGTCATAAATTTCCTATCCGCCGTAAAAAGGCTAAGACAAGAAGTGAGGCAAACTTGCTGGCAAGGCAAGGCCAAGGTCGTGAGTCGGTGGGATTTCCGGGGATATTGGCAAACCTTATTCATGTCACTTGGATCGTTACTTGTGACTTACGAGTACAACAATACTGTCAAGAGACTAGGTTACCTTTCCATGCACAGCCAGTGAAAAGCCATGTCCTTTTATGCCGATGTGAACAGTAAAATTGAACAACACGTGGTCCAGCCTCCCACCACGTGGAGATTCCCATCAGCGAGCGGCCATGGATGCGGACGCTTAGAGTCCGGAAAACAGATAATCTGGTCACGTGTCTCGTGCGTTAAGACCTACTCTACACGTCAATGAGCCATTTTTAGCCGGCTAAGTTATTTCCCTTTGGAAAGTATAACAGAATTAATTTAATTCAAGCATTGGTAAGAAAGAAAATTAAAACACACACACACAACTTTCTCTCTCGTTATTTGAAAACTTTGAAGCAAACAAAATAAGGTGAAAAAGGAAAAGTATGAGAAATAAATTATATTCATGATATGGTGACGTTTCCCCCCAAAAGTTTGGGTTATTCATGTTTAAAAAAAACAAGAGAAAAACATTAAAAAATAAAATCCCAATGCTCGTGTTGTCCTTGGCCAAGGGAAGTAATCTGTCAGACGATCAAAATGGCGCACTGACGCAGTGATCTCTTTGCTTCGTTGGTATCGTTTAAACGCCCTATTAACAGAAACGCCCTATTAACCGAAGTGCCATTATCTGAATCATTGCCTGCACTTCAACTGTGAGCACTTTAGTTAGCGAGTGATTTGTGAGTTGATCTAGACACTAAAGCCTGTGAGTAAAAAAAACAAGGGGGCGAACATACGCACAAGCACACACACACACACACACGCACGCACGCACGCGCGCGCGCACACACACACATGCACACACAAACACACACACACACACAAACACATACACACACACACACATCAACAATATAGTGCTCTGTGATACACTTCACTGGAAAAAGTCAGATAAGAACTGTTTTGAAAACGATAGCTGATTCCGAGAGCGGGAGTAGTGGCTGTTTCCGAGTGTTGAAACATCAGAGAGGGTAAGTGAAAGGGAGTGGGTGCGGTGGGGCCTCACAAACTTGATTCTTACGTACTGTATACGTTTTCCAACATGCCGGTTTGGGGGGGGGGGGGGGATCTCAAGACTTTAATTCCTAGCTGTATTTAACAAACAAAACTTACAACCCAGTTCAGAAAAGAACCCACAGACTTCGTTGGAGATGTCTGAAATGTACTTAATGAACCCTGCCCTGCCACTCCAAGTGTATGCATATAGCAAGAGTGTGCACATCGGCGTTGGTATTTTGGGTGATTAAACTCAACAATAATTAAAGAAGGCACGTTCTGTGTTTGCAACATGCCATTTTATCGAACGCACAATTAGGACCAACACGCTCGCGAGCTAAGTATTCATTATTATCGCATTTCTAGGAAAAGGTCGAACATAGTAAGCTTTTGGGGGGGAGGGGGGGGGGGTTATATGTCGAAACACAGATCCTTTTGCAACAATGCTGTGTGCCAACATTCAGATGGATACATTTCGTAATTTTCGAGTTCACAAATCTCTGGGAGGTTCTGTTGCAGATGTGTAGTATAGATAACCCAATGCTCTGAACTTTGACCGATGGTTATCATTTATCATCCTGTTTCTCACAGCAGAATTGCAACCATGTCATAATGCTCAATTAATGGGCGTGGCATTATTATAATGAAGTACTGCCGACCAACACTTCACTTGATGAGTGATACTGAGAAATGGACAGAAAACTTTCACATTGTGAGCTGAGTCAAACCAGGAAGAAATAAACTAACAAAGAAACATAATCAACAAATGCCGTGTTTTCCGACACCACTTGACTGAAAAACAAAACACAAACAAGGATGGTCAAAACTACAATATTGAAACCGATCAGTATGATTCAAAGAAGAGAGAGAGAGAGGGCGGGAGAGGGGGG
>JBCAUA010519794.1:0-16618 GCA_038406235.1 Peronia verruculata | reverse complement strand
CCCCGTGATTTTGTTACGAGTCAGATTTTCAGCCTGTGAATTCTATGACTCATGGCGATGGACAGAGTTGCGAACAGCTCCTTGGTTTCCATTGCCTTAAAAAGGCTATCTGAGCAAAGAACTACACTAAGAATGCTATGGGGAAAAGTTGGCAGACAACTGGCGACAGTCGCATCACACAGTCGGTAACTTGTCAACCTTGAGCAAACCTTGCCATTCCCATGCCCATTGTTTTTTTAACTAATTATCCTCAAAGACCGTACTAACCTACCTATTTCAGCTACCACTGGTAAGTTTTCATATCACACTGTGCTGTTTGCTCCGTTATTGCAAATTTTACCGAGCTTTTCACCAGTTAACCGTTGAGAGCCGAATTGTTTTGAGTGGTACAGACATTGTTTCGAAAAAAAAATTCACTCGGACATTTTACTAAGACAGTTTGATTCTGAATACTGACAGCGACATCGCAGTCATCCTTTTTGTGATGAATTATGGCACTTAAAACTATTTGGCTCTCAAGGGTGAATATTTGTATTTATTAAAATTTTATATCATGATCTTTTATCTCCTTTTCTTTCCTCCCCAGCGAACACATTGTAACATAATTTAACTTCAGTCTTAGTGTGCAAACCAGCACAACAATTCTAATCTTTGCCATTTTTTTCTTTCTTTGATTTGTCCCTCAATAGAAGAGAAATGCGAGTTTAACCCTTGGTCAGTGTGCAAGGTCGTCCTCAAGGTGCTGGGCGTCTTCTGCCTCCTCTTCATTTTCATCTGCACCCTGGACTTGCTCAGCAATGCCTTCAGACTGCTGGGAGGTAAAACTGCAGGTGAGTCTTTGAACCATCATCAGCAGGTGCCCTGCTCCTTAGCCTAGGCAGCCGTATCTCTCCCAGTCTCAGTCCCTCATTAAACAGATCCAGCTGGAAGAAATTTTTAAATATATATCTTATATATTTTTGTTTTTAAATTGTAAATCTTTGTTGCATAGTGTTCCCCAAACAGGAAAAATGAACACTAAAATCAAGTCCCTATTCCACAAATCTTTATAGTGTGTCATAAAGTTTAACACCATGTCAGTGTCCATTTCTGTAATGTTAATTTATACACCAAATTCTTTTTACTAAAGTAATGAAATTAGACTAAATTTTTAAGTAAACGAAATGCTCTTTTAAATAGATATTTCCCTATCTATGAATTGATGAGCCAAGGAAAATTTAGAACAGGGTAATTAAAATTGTTTTTAAACGAGGAAATCACAGAATTTTAAATAAAATTGCCCATATCTCATACTGCAGGGAGTGTCTTCCAAGACAGCAAACTGTTGGCGAACCCTATCACTGGTCTCATGATTGGCGTCCTGGCTACTGTGATCCTGCAGAGCTCCTCAACCTCCAGCTCTATTGTCATCACCATGGTGGCTTCCAAAAGTGAGTTGCTATTCCATCCGTTAAAACACTCCATCCGTTAAAACACAAATGTCCCTCTTACTACAAGTCATCACCTGAAATAAAGTGAAGTTCCACAAACCTTCCTCTACTGAATAGTTCTTTTTTAATTTTTGTTGCAGTTAACTGTAGTTTGTCAAGAATGAATTTTTGTAATTCTCAGAATATTGGTTGGATAAAAAGAAAATTTAAAACGAATTCATCCATTTGACACAGTTAGATTAAGAAAGATATCAGATTTATTATTAGATGAGTGAAAAGAAGGACCCCAGACTGACTTGCCTTGTGTGACACTGTAACCATTGTTTATCGTTTTTTCTGTCATTCCTCACAGTTCTTGACCTACGACCGGCCATTCCAATCATCATGGGCGCCAACATTGGCACAACTGTCACCAACACGCTGGTGTCTCTTGCCCACTCCATGAACCGCAGAGAATTCAAAAGAGCTTTCAGTGGGGCAGTGGTACGTACTCGTGCTTGTTCCCTGGATTATTAATCTTCTCATCTTTTCTCATTTATATGAAATATTCAAACCTCCCATACTGAACTGGATCATGAAAAATAACCATAAAAGTCACAAACAATTTAATAGCTTTTTAGACATCATGGCTGGTACGTGTTTGGCCTATATGTATTTTAAGCCTCAGAAGCACCTGCTAGAGAACCAGTGTTTCTGTAGAGATGTTTATATACATGTTCTAGAAATACTGTAACGAGTTAGGTCCAGTGATAGTGTGTGACGAACATCAGCTTACTTTTGTGTTGAATGTAATTTGTACAGGCATTCAATTTGCAATGGTGAAGTTTTTGAACAGATCATTCCCTCCGGGACTTGTCGTGTTGTAAGGGAATGAACCAACGAACTTAAAATATTTCTGAATGGTACATTCACATCACAGAATATCACCCTGAGTCACTGGATAAAATGGTAGTAAACTGGAATGTGTATTCTTGCATACTGTGTCAGATAATATAACATGAAGTTGACATGTGTTTTTCACTCTTCCCTGAACAGGTGCATGACGTCTTCAATTGGCTGACTGTCCTGATCTTACTGCCCCTGGAATATTGTACAGGTAAGGGTCAATTTGAGCATCATTCAGTTAGAGTTGTGCCACTGCCCTTTAATGTATTAAGATTGAAAATATGAAGCTTTTTTTTTTTCATCTGATATTTGCTTTAGATTTTTAAATCAACAGGAAAATGTTTTTAAAAATAACTCAGTTTTTTTGTTTGTTTGTTTTTTCATGTCTGTTTATTTACTTTGAAAAGTCATCTGTTTAGTCATTCTGATCTACACTGACTTCTTTATTGTCTGTTTGACCCACAGGTTACCTGTATCATCTGACCGGTGCCATCGTTGACAGCTTGAACCTGGAGGACATGAAAGCCAAGAAACAGGACCTCCTCAAGGTGATCACCAAACCACTGACCAGTCGCATCGTGCAGGTAAGACAGCACCAATATTGAACACTCTGTAACAGCCATCATTATGATAGTGGTGGACATCTGAGGCACATTTATCACATCTGTTTGTAGCACTCTCAACTTGACAGATTTTATGTTGTTAGAGAGACATTTTAGATCAGGAGTAAAGATGTATAATATTACATGGGTGGTCAGAGCATTATTCTCAAATGTAGTAGTGTTGCTTATTCTGACGCTTGATGTCCAATCACTTGTTATTGGTCTGATAATATTTGCAGAAATTGTTGTTCTTTTTAATTATTATATGCGACTGGAATGGATTCTTTTATTCACTCTAATGGTTGCAGTTGTTGTCAAGATTTTTCTGTTTAGGGTTAAAAAAAGAATGTACATAGCAAAATACACAAATGTTGCTTTAGGGAAAAAATAAAAAAAAGGTTGAAAACATAGAAATAGTGTAGACCATAGAAACGATTGTCTTTGTTTCATTTCATTTTTTGAAATAGAGAAAGGGACTGGCAATGACAGTTTTTTTAACCTTTCGTTTTCTAGGTGGACAAAAAAGTGATCACTGCTATTGCTGAGGGAAAGACTGAGTACGCTGATAAACCCCTGCTCAAGGTAAGCTCATGGTGACAGAAATCTCAATGTACTAGAATATTAAATGTATAGGTCTCGTGTTTGATATTAAGAGAATCAATATTGTGAAATTTGTAAACCATATTTCAAGTTACACTGGCTGTTAAAAAAAACAAAAATGTGAAAACACACATTTGCTTTTATCAAGTGTCTATCTTTGGTTGCTTGTCTTGATCGTCATGTTTGATCATTTCTGAAAATTACAACTTTTGTAAAGATGCTCATGGCATATGTTATATCTGGAAGATGGTTTGACAATGTTACTGTTTGAAATTAAAGATTTTTCTTTAAAAGAATACACTTCAGTTCATGCACTAAACCATATGTGGATGATCATGGTGATGTGCGTGCAATCAGTCTGAGTGAACCGATGATGCTTGTTAATTAGTTATGTTAGTTGTAGTTAAGGCTCCTGTTCCTGAACTGTAAGAGATGTGATGAGCATTGAATACACAGTCATGTTACCAGTGAATTGATACTTGAGTAACAAACCAGCACAGATCTGAAGACCTGCTTTGTCCCCTCCCCCAGGTTTACTGCACCTTCAACAAAACCCTCGAGTACACAATGGTCAACAGTACAGTGATTGACAACAGTACTGGTGTGGAGAGCTGGGAGATGGTCAATAAAACTGTGGAGAACAAGATCCCTTTGGAGAAATGTAAGACCCCAAATATTTCATTTTAACACAATATATTGTAGACAGCATTGGCTGAGAGTGTGTTGTCAACAGAAAAGTGGATTTTGTGACATCCAACAATTTTGTTTACCTTAGTGTGAGAGGAGAGGTATGTCTAATGAAAAAGTGTAACACTAGATCTATCTCAATAGGATATTCTTTTGAATTTTTTTCATTTTCATTTCTGTAATTTGCTGTAGTAAAATGTTAAAACAAATGGTGTGTAGATTTGCCAAACGTTTGCAAACCACATTTAATAGATCTAAATTCCTGTAATAACTGCTGAAAAGTAGACATGAAGTACAAGAAAAACAAAAATTCCAAGTGAATGCTGACTGTTGTTGTGTTGAGAAGCACACGCTGATGGTACGACTTTTCTTCCAGGTCACTCCTTGTTCAGTCTGTGGGACATGGGCGACACGACCTCTGGCATCATCCTCTTCATCTGCTCCATCACCGCCCTCTCTCTCTGCCTCTTCACGATGGTCAAACTCTTGCATTCTCTACTGGGTGGCCACATTGCCAAAGCTGCTCGCAAAACCATCAACGCCGACTTTCCCCGCCCCTTCCACTGGCTGACAGGATATGCAGCTATCGTGGTCGGTGCTGGCATGACCATCCTGGTCCAGAGTAGCTCGGTCTTCACCAGTGCACTCACTCCGCTGGTCGGCATTGGCTGCTTGAAACTGGAGCGCATGTACCCACTCACTCTGGGCTCCAACATTGGAACCACATTTACTGGTAAGTTCACAATCCTCCAGTCCTAGTCTTGTTACCTACAGAGTGTTTATTTTGTTGAAATTTTTCTGGTAAGATTTATTGATGTTGACTGTTAGGCTTAGCAAGGACATAAATTCCAGGCTGACTTCAAATTTATTCTAGAACAGAAAGTTTTTCCAGCTCAGGATATGTTCTGTACAAAGTTGAGTATTTATATTTTGTTTAAGAATGTAGTGACACATTTACATTCATAACTGTGGGAAAAAAAATAGTTGTAGATCAATTACCAGTATGATGTCGTTGTACACAGAAATTCCTCCACTTATGTTGATGATAATGGAAAATGTTCTCTCTGCCAGGTGTTCTTGCTGCCTTGGCCTCATCATCCTCCACCATCTCGGTGGCTTTGCAGTTGGCCTTCTGTCATCTCTTCTTCAACATTACTGGCATTCTCATTTTCTACCCAATCCCGAAGATGCGCAAGATTGTCATCGGCACAGCCAAGTACCTGGGACGCACCACCGCCCACTACAGATGGTTTGCTATTGCTTACCTCATCTTTATGTTCATTGTCTTCCCCGGCCTGTTCTTTGCTGCCTCATTTGCTGGTAAAATTCCATTCATCGTGACCATCTCTGTTTTGGGTTTCCTCGTAGTCTCCATTGTGATCCTTAACTTACTGCAGAGATCTGAAAAATGCAAAAATCGCCTACCAGTGTGTCTGCAAACATGGCACTTTTTGCCTGAGTTTATGCGATCCCTTGCCCCTTACGATAGGTGTCTGGCCACTGCCGTGGTGCCCCTGTCAAAATGCTGTTGTCAATGTTGCACTAAGCGCTGCTCATGTCTGACCCCTGATCAAGATACCGATACAGGTTACATTGACTCGGATAGTGAAATTGACTCCTCCTTTCAGTCCTCCTATCTCCCCTCTGCTGCCTCATCCAGAATGCATCTCTCCTCCCAGTACTCTGGCACAGATCTAAAATCGTGCAGCTCTAGAATATACAAACCCCGAGGCGAGTCAATCTCCAGAAAAAACAGTTTTAACAGAAGATCCCCCATGTCAAAGAGGCATCTGACCCCCGATGCAGTTCCAACCGCTACAGCTACTCCTCTGCTCAGAGATAGCGAAACCGATAAGCCTAGACCTGCATTTTGTATTTCCAAATCCGATGAACAGCTGCACAAGCCAGAGTATGATGAGGATGACAAAAAAGATCAAACAGTCACAGTTGACATGTCAGGTGTCCAAGTAGACAGCCTTAAAGAAAGTATTATATGAAGGCAAAACCAAAATGCCTGTTGATTTTACATAACATCTAATCTTGAACGAAAGCAAAATGTGCTTTCAGTCAACAGCTTGATTATGCAGGTCCAGTATGCAACCCATGTTGATTCTGAGTCAGCAAGTTGTAACAATCTGGAATCAATCCAAGCTCTAGTCGACAGAAGCCCCTCTCCCCTACTTCAAGTGTTAAACCAAGCGTAGAACGATATCAGTCTCCAGTTTTCTCAATCACAACCCAAAGACCAGGATCCTTAATTCCTCCCTCCCACCCCCAGACTGCTGAAGTATTTGGTAAGAGCTTTAAGGTGTCTCCTCCCCGAACAGAGGATGTCAGGAAAAATCGTATTTGCAGGGAGACTGTAGTTTCACAACGAATGACCAAATCGTGCTGCGAAAGACCTCATCTAACACTAAGTCCTTTTCATATCGCTGTGAAGTGATGAAAGTTCAAGCCCTCAGAGAGGAAAACTTAACAGGGTGGACAAAAATCACACCAAGATATGGTGGTCAAGATGCGAGTGTTTTTTTTTTTTTTTTTTTAAATTAATGTTATTAAGTATTTTCCATAATCTTCATTATTCATTTTACTCCCTGCTATTGACAGACTGAAGAAGAACTGGGAGAGAACAATAAGCCAAAGGAAATGTTATACAATTGTGGGTTATGAGCTTTCATCACTCCACCAGCTTTTGATCCATTGTTAAAAAAGTTTTCAGATTCATTCTGATGTCCATGTATGACTGGTTGGATGGGGAATGTGTACATATATATAATTATACCTTGCATGATGTATAAAATTCTTACCAGAAAATTTGAGCAAGAATGACAGTTACTGTCCACCCAATCGGGCATTTTCATTTCAATGAGTATGACAGAGTATTTATTAGAGGATGGAAGATATCAGTTTCCATATTGCTAAATCCTTAAACATATCAGTCATTTACCAACCAGCCCTCCCCATTCCCTGCCATTCCTAAGTCACATTGATCATTCCAGCCTCTGGAGGGCTAATGTCCTTCAGGTTATACCAGATGTAGATGTCCATTTTGAGAAAGAAATTCATGGATGTATTATGAATGATCTTAGCCTGACACATGCATGTCACAGTTCTGAAAAGGAGAAAGTATTGCTGTTGGCATTTTGTAGTTGAGGATGGTCAGTGAAGTTTATCCTGGTTTGCAATGGAGAGTAAACGTTTTAAAACAAATGCTCATAAATGTATGACTTTAAAAATCTCATAATTGTTTTGTCAACTAATATGTGGTACATGTATAAATCTTTAGACCAATCATGGATAATTAATTGATTACTTACACATTTTTAAAATTTTTTTTTTAATCAGTGAAGTTCAATTCTTTCTCGAGATTTTAGTCTGTTCACATTTTTTTTTTTTTTTTAACTCTACCACATAAATCTTTAGAGCCAACATTAATGATGAATAAATTATTGGTTGTCAGAGTAGTGTGATTCAGTTTTTTCAGGAGATTGTAGGTTTGGTATAAGATTTGTTTTCTTGCTTCTTGTAGTTTTCTATGACTCTTATTTTTAGAGAATGCCCTCTCCACATTCTGAAGTTGATTTGTCTGTTTGATGTTTTGTCACAGGATGAGAAACTGTTTGCCACATGTAAATTTTGGGAGATGAGATGGAAGAAGCAAATGTAACAAAGCTGTGAATGGGTTCATTTGTAAATACACATGTCGTCATGTTTGTAAGCTGCTGTGTGATGTGGAAGAAAACTCTGCTTGTAGTTCTGTATTGCCAACATATCAGTGCTAGACGTTGGTGACAACTTGTATTTAAGTGTGACAGTTTTGAACCAAACAACCGAATTAAAGATATATATGACAATCACAAGATGTGACATCAAAAATTTGTCATGGCTGATTCATCTTGTTTTTGTTTTTTTTTTTATAATGTGAGATTAATAACATGACTTTATGCGACAAAATGGTAATTCCATTTTTATTATTTTTTTTTTTTTTAACTGAGAACAGTACAATGCAATCTGTTATCTGACACAATATAATATTCAAAATGTGATCTATCAGCATTTTTTTTTTTTTTTTTTTTTTTCTTTTTGCCTGTTACAATTGTTATCTGAGCTGATCTAGCCATACATATCATATTATGACACAGTTGAAATGTGCTTTAATTGATGAGTGAGACCTTGGATGCATCAGGTGCTCAAATGTTGGCATGAATGTCCGACCAACTCTTTTCATAGCAGTCTGTGAATTGCCTTGTGCTTTAGGTCAGTTCTGTAAAATGAGCAAAACAGTGATATGGAGATTTTTTTAATTTTTTTTTTCATTTTTGTCCTAAATTACTTAAAGACTAAATGTTTCCTGCAAGTCCCGTGTTGTCCTGAAGATATCACCATCAGAAATGGTTGGGTGTCATAATTAGATTCATTAAATCAATCCTGAATCAGTTGCTTGTTATAAGCTTTAGATCCAGGCAGAAAATTGTCTAATTTGTCGAGAAATTTAGATTTTAGATAACTGATTTGAAGGACATGACAGTTCTTGGGCTACTATTAAATTTGGTCTTCCAAGAGTTAAATGTGAGTGCAAATGAATTTCACAATCCTTGATCTCATCACTGTAAAGTTGTAAGATCTGCCATTTTTCATGGTTAATAATTGCCAGATAAAAATGGTATGAAGTCTGCATTTTTATCTGAGCAAAGGCTTGCGCAGTAATTATATTTTGACCTTTTGATGAACAGAAACACTAAAATGCTGATGTAATTTTGCAAGTCAAAATGCTTTGTAGTTTGGAGCATAAGTGATGGGCAATCTGTGAGTGGGTTTATGAAAAGGAATGAAAGGCTTTTGTACAAATGTAACATACTGTATATATCAGGAATGGAATAATAAACATGAAAAAGTAAAAATGTTTACATGTATTTACTTTGTAATGGCCTCGTCTGCTGATGCTATCACTGCCTTTCTTACGACTCATGTCTGCTGTTCTCTTTCTGCCATTAAAAGAATTTTGTTTCAACTGAAATGTCCAACATGTAAATCTAATTTGGAGAATTTATTCCTTTCTGCCAGTGCCATGCATTTTACCACATACAACATCTTAAAAACAAAGCAGAGAGCCAGTTGTAATTCGCTCAAATTTATATAAGTTTGTGGAAACAGACTTCATGCTTTAAAGTCTAAAATCATCTTTGAGTTGCATTACAGATCAGGCAAATGTTGATATAAAGACTATCTACTCCTCTCTGTTTAGAGATATATTACTGGTAGCCTGATTTACTTCAAATTTTCAGTTGCTTATTTTTCTAAACAGACATGGTAAAAAACAAAATGGCCTTAGACGCTGTGCTAACTCCAAATTCTCTTCTTCAACAGAGTTTGAAATAGCCAGAATATTCTAGTCTACAATGATACACAAAGTTTGCATACAATGTATGTCAGTTTTGAATGCCATCAAGCATTAGAAAACTAGTGAAGTATATCTCAGAGATATGTCCACATGTGATCCGCAAAATCAGGATCTGAGTATTTTTATTCATCTTTAAGAAAGTTGACAAGTGCACGAGTTTGGGGCGTATCATGTGAAGAACTCATACATGTAAGAACAAGACTTCTCATACTGGAAAACAAATCAATGTGTCTTACAAAGTTACAGTTCGAGTGGAATTTCTCTGGCCTTTGAAATGTAATTTGTGCATATCTGTTTAAATTTTCTCTCTCACACCTGAAACATAGCAAAAAACATTCTCATCTCAGAGAAAATCTTTTGCTTTAATTTTTTTTAATTGAAAAGAGTTTTTAAAAATATTTTGGATAGGTAAACGATATTGGGTTTCCTCGAGGTGACTTTTTTTTTGGTTTTTTTTCGTCTACTCTTTTTAAGTAATAAATTAAGTAAACATTTACATTGGCTTATTGCATTCAACCCCCAGGAAAGGTACATTTTGTTTTGTTTTTTTTATGCGCTAGATGTTTATGATTCTGTTGTCACTCTGTGTGATTCACATGGAATAAACTGAATAAACTTTTTTTCAAAATGAAACGATTTTCATTTCTTGTTTGTCTGAAATTGCGTGACTGAATGTGAATTTTTAACTTTTGTGGCTACACAGAAACTAGCTATGCAGTTGGTGTGAATGAAAAGAGAGATGACACACTGATAACACACATAACTAAAAGTTTTGGATGCAATGGCACAAAAGAAAGAAACGTATCATTTCATGACAGACCAGCCAGTATGTAGGAATGATACATTACGACACACATGACATGCTAAAAACAGTTGGAGTTCAATTTTTCCAAATGCTGGAAATTACACAATAAAACAAATACATATAGCATTATCCTAAAGTAGCAACAGTGTCAAAAAATGTATTTCAGTGAGTTACACTCCAGCAAAGATTGCGTTGTTCACCAAAGACTGGGATAAAACGGAAGAAGTCACGATTCAAAAGCAGAGAGTGTTACATGTATGTCGGGGGATGTTAAGACAAACTGTTCCAGGTATGTATTTGTTGTACTGAACTACATGTAGTTGACCGAATAGGATGGAAACAAATCTCCAGACTGTTTTAAAAATTGCTAAACTCTCTGTCTTTAGTGATATCACCCACAGGGAGCACTCCATTAAACTTTGTTACATACACTGTGGAAACTTGGGGGTGAGTTAGGCTGAACCTCTGGGTAAATATTCAGGCAACTTACATAAATATTTTGTTTCAAAGTAAACATGTTGGACAGTGCATAAGCTTGTACATGTACTATGTCCTGGTTTAATGTAAACAATCAGACAAGTGACGCTAGATTTGCTAAACATCCATATAAAAGGCACACATTACCAGGTCAGGATGAAGTTCTTAAACTTTCAGACAAGTCGCACAATGCACCATAAACATTCACACTGTGACATTATTAAGAAACAGTCATGGAGCTGATACAACTGATAGACATGAACAAATACTCACACCGAGCTGTCTGGCCTGAACGTTCATATTAACATTAAGCTCCAACAGCAGTACATTTTTTTTTTTTCTGAGGTTAGTCAGACAACTGGTATTATATTTTAATTTATAATGTACATGTAGTGCTCATATGACAAGAATTCAAACAACATTCGGAGCATTTTTTTTTTTACGTGCGGTTACGGTTAAACACTCAAGCATATGTACAGTATACATGTACAATCGGTAGGTCTTCAACCTCCAGCGAGAAGTTACCTCCGACATTATACATGTGCATGTTGTTACATACGCCTGATACATACTTGTATAATTTAGATAATAATTTCATCATAATACAGCTCAATTTTCATCTAAGTCAACATTTTACAGAATATTCTGTGTAACCTACCAGATCTTCTCAAATATACACTGTATTATGTTTTTTAAAAGAAACTTGGCTGCATGTAACTGAATTATTTATTGACATAGAAAAAGGGTCAGTGGTGAAAACATGGGAGTTTCATGTGCAAAGGGAAGTAACTGATACAAAAACAACCCAACACCTCGCTGGCGCTGTAGGCTTACTGGGAAACTTTAGTGTACGGTACATGTAGACTGTTTTGAATCGATTGTCTGTCTGCATGTATTGTTGAATGTCTATTCTCAGTTCTAGTCAAACAGGTGAATTTGACCAGGGCAGACAGAGACTGCAGCTGCCAGGAACAAAAGGAGAAAGACAGAAATAGAGAGATCTACTGTAACTTAAACCTTAAACCAACCCAAGAGACAGATAGTCAGACACTACAGGCAGGCAGACAGACAGACAAAAAGTCAGACAGGCAGGAAGAGAGACAGACCAATCATACACATGTAACAAAGAGGAAATCACTGGGACAACATTATAACTGACAAAACTGTGAACTCTCTTGCCATTGACGATGCATGATGATTAACCAATAGTTTTATTATTCTTACAAAATGTTCCAGACATCACTCTGGATACATACATGTACATGTGTGTTACTGCACTGGCATGAAATAAAGAAACACTTTCAAATTCCTAAATGTATAGACATATTTCATCACATAGTACAGAACCAAACCACTAACAACCAAACAGCACTTAAGAGGCACCCTGGTCAATGGGTTCGATATCTGCCTCTTCATGAAAGTGTTATGAATCTGAATTCCACCTGACAGATGGGACCGATCAGAACCTCCAGTGGCTCAATGATCCTTTGGCTTCTTATCTATGACATCTAGTCTTCTCTCATCATGGGAAAATACTTCAAAGATCCTGTGTGTACATTATCTATGATAAAGAACCCTAGGCAGTTTTCTACTCAAATTTTTTTTTTTCGTCAGCCTCGGCATGCATTTGAAGCCGAGCCATCCAACTGGTCAGACTGTAAGACTGTATACACACTGCAGTTAGAACACTAATTAGATAATGTGTTAAATGTTATACACGAGAAGCAACTAAAAAGTGGCACCACAGACAAGTTCATAAGGTAAACACCCCACGCCTGCCTATCTCTTCTCTGAGCGATCAAGTACATGTACATGTATTCTTTTTTTGCTGAATCCGTCCCTCGATAGTTCTGGTCTGAATACTGTTTCAGATTCAAGACTACACTCATTTACTGGACTGAAAAATATCTGAGCAGGTTCAGATCACATAAGCATGTGGACCAGCTTCTTCTTGTAACACAATAAGATTAGACAAATATGTGAGCAAGACTGGGGACAAAAAAAAAAAATGAACTAAAAGTCAGCTGTATTTGTCTTGACCTTGAAAAGCTAACTATATCCTTTTAAAATGTGGACCTGTTAATCCTTTGAACCCTGGCTCTCTGAGCCTGCCTATCTCCTCTACACCGGCACTTGACAAATGCCTGTCTATCAGGCTCAAAATGATTCAATGCTGGCACAAAAAAAAACAAAAAAACATAAAGCTTCTAAGAAAGGAACGTTTTTTTTTTTACTGTAGTATATGTATCTTATTTTCTCCACTATCCCAGTTTATTGTGCTAGTCCCTGTAGCAAACTAAAAAAAAAAGTGACAAAATGACACTTCAATGATAGCCAAAATAGCAATATAATCACAAAGCTGTCAAAATGGTTTTAATCTCTCCCTCTTGCTTCATTGCCCCAATTTCTCAGCATCAGCAAACTACAATATTCTCCTTCCAAAAAAAAAGACCAGCATATAAATATGCCCAAACCGGCAAACCAACAACCAACATTTTACATTCTATGATTTCTCTTCTACACAATGTGAGGTACACTATGACACTAATTAGTTTGCTTTTCCTGATTGTTGAGATCTGCCCAGGGGAAGTAAGCAATAATGTAAAACTTCAGCAGCAAAGAAATAACTGTATGAATTACTGGCCCTGACCAATGACCCTGATCAGCAAAATGAGTCCATTATCCTTCCACACTGTCTGAGACAGCTCACGTCTGCTTGGTGTTGCCCAACTACAGCTCAATCACGCTCTCAAAATGTTAATGCTTGACTGTCAACAGTAAAATGCGCCAGGTAAAAGTTTGGAAACATTAACACAGACCATTGTCAACTTTATAAGATGAATTCTGGACAACTTATTTATACAGATCCCATAGGCATTGAATTCTATAACAATTCTTTACCACATCAACAACATATAGTCAGTTCTGATAATAACAAAGTCATCAACGAATCCTTGTCATCTGTCATAAAATTCACGACCCAAGCACATCGACTGGAGCTCTTTTTATAAGAAGGTTGTTTTCAAAGTTGTAATTGTTGCAAACAAACATTATGCCAGTGATTCACAGCATTACTAACAAGTCATATCCTGTCAAATTTCCCTAATAGTTGTACACTCCATGGCTGAAGTTACATCATCACACCCACGAGAGAAACAAACTAGGAAGAAAACAAATATGTACAGTTCAAACAAATCAGCCACTACCATCAATGGTCAGGATGTTTGGGAGGTGGATCCTCTGTGTATAACTTTGGCAATTTCAGTCCCACGATCTCGGCACTGCTTTCCACACTTCTCTCCCCTCTGCCTCGGTATTGGGCGCTAAGTTCCTGTGGATGACCACAACAAATGTCTCTCTCAAAACATCCAGCAAATGATTTACATGGATATCTTTTCTGTGCAAAAGCAAATGCCATGTATAAATCATGATGAATTCTCAGAAATGGCTACACAATCATAAATCCTGAATTTTTTATTTTTGGAACAAAACTTTTGTATCTAAGACTGAGGATGATTACAATTAAAATAATTATCAGATTAAGTTTCCTCTGTCTCAGCTACAGAATGAAAATTAGATCTTAAAACCTATGAATGAAAGTGACAGAGAAACATTATATGTATAAACATATCACGGCTGCTTCCTTTCACTCTGTACCATCCAACAAAAACATTTTTTTGTTATTTAGTGAATAGGTGTTGCCGTTTCTCAGCTTCCTTTTTCCAAAATAACTTAATCATTGTTATACTGATGGAATGACTGCCTCAAGTGACATGAACCAAAATTGACTTTTAGAGGGAATGAATATGTTTTAAATGATTATGTATGGCAGGACAATATAATCTAAAACTCTCTAGAGATGACAACCAAACTCTTTTTCATGATTCACAAAATCAATATCAGTATTTCATTGGTAAATAATTTTCAGACAATTTTGAAACAATTTAAATAATTGTATCTGGCTCAAGTGTCTGAACAGAAATGAGCAAAATTATTCATTTTATCACTCCAGATCCTATAGCTGTTGCCTGTGTCTGATTGTATCTGGTGATATGTAAGTTCGATAACAACAAGTTCCTGTCATTGGGGTGCTGATCATGGATAATCTATTCATCCTGGCTGTCCACTCAGTTGAAGCAGCATTGCCTATGGCTGGAAAGACATGAGAGACTGGAAGTCTCTCTTCCAAATGTCACATCTATGGGTGGCCGTTGGTCTATATCTAGGATAACGCTGTATATAAAGGGACAAATTTTCCTAAATACACATAAAAATTAATGTATTCCAGTAATTATTGAGACTTTTTAAATTCATCATCTTGGAGGTGGCACCGCATGCTCACCAGAAATCGAAAAAAAAGTGGGACTGCCATTGTGAAATAAGCAGCTTACTTCTAACTGAATCCATCATCAATTTCTGTTTCCTTACATAAATCTTTCTCACAATCATTTCACAACTAAATTATTGCAGGTAATTGTATAAGTCAAATTCTGAAAACCTGACTGACCTCTTGTTTTCTTGTGCTCTCCAGGTAACACAGGTACGTACTGGCCACATGCTCCACCTCTTGCTGAGCACGGCAAATTTTCTCTCCTGTCACTTGGAAGTTCCGAAACTGTTCTTGGAGATAAATATAGGCAGGAACTTCATGGAGATTTTCCTGGAAGAGATATAATTACGTAACACCACATAAATCCATTTATAACTGCCTTGAGTGTCAATTTCAATTTCAGTTAGATCTTGCTGTACATCATTTCAAATGAATATAATGAAATATTTTTGCTGAAGCAATGGAACCATTCTAAAGAGTTCATGCCTAAAAGTCATTTTGATCTATCTCAGTATAAGACTACAAAGGCAAATTCAAAAACAAATTCTCTTCCCAAATCAAGCTTCTATTGGCACAGTAAGTGTAAGTGATATCAAGATGTTATCAGCCAAATACATATTGTGACAACATAAAAACACAGGTAGTCTATTGCTCAGACATGTCCCCGTCTTCATGAGTGCAAAATATTTTAGGCAAACACATGATTACTGGAATTGTCATCTCAAGCACACTGACGCATGATCTAAAATATATTGCTCACATCTAGTTTATCTTATGTCAAATTGTCAACCTTTTAACAAAAATGAATTTTATCTAGCTCAATGAAAGATTTAAAGATCAAATTAATCCTCTCTAAAGCCCATTAAATACCTCACAACGTAAGGCGTTTAAGTTCAAACATCCCTCTGTGACAAAGAATTCTATTCTTACAGTAAATAGTGTGCTGAAGTTCAAATTTTTATCCCATTGTTTTCTGTACATACAAGTGGGCTCATACAAATGGGCCTACATGTAGATCTAGAGATCCATATCAATTGTATTGTTGTGTCCCACGATATAAATTTCTGTTGCAGTATTTCTGATATGATCAATTCCTTGGTTCACATTAAAATTCAGAAAACCGCACATTAGAGGATTAACAAAACATGTATAGAATCTAGATTTACATCTAAATCTAAAGCTCTAATAATTAGACTAGATCTAGACTCTAGATCTAATCTAATGACAATATGATGACTAATCAACTGGTCTGAATTTGATTAATTGAGCAGCTATCGATACTTCACTTTTCCTTCAAACTCAACACTGTAAACAATTCTCTTATGAGAGTTTATGTTTCTTTTGAGCAGCATTTTGTCCGTGTATAAGAAATGAAGAGAGAATTCTCTTGCCAAAGCGCTT
>JBCAUA010519683.1:0-16870 GCA_038406235.1 Peronia verruculata | reverse complement strand
TGCAAATATTTGACTAGGTAAAAGTGTTATAATAAGATTTGTCCCTGTTATGCGTTTGAAGCACAAAGATCAACATCTTCTTCCTCAATGTGCAAACGACCGTCGTCCGCTTGAGATAGATAATAGCTCCAGACACGCTCCACATCTGGGCCAAGATTCTTTTTTTTTTTTTTTTTACTTAGAATTAAAAAAAAAAAAAATAATAATAAAATAAAATACAACTGTACAAAATCTCTACCGGTGGCGGTAATTTTTAGCCGGGCGAGTGGTGCCGTAAATCGAGTTCGCCAGACACCATTTTTAGGGGCCATTGGCGAACATAGACATGCTCTCTTGTTCACAAGATCTTGACTAGCCCCACCTTTTTTTTTTTTTTCTTTTTCTTAAAAAATAAAAACACTCTGATGAACAATTTGTGAACATCCAGACTATCCTGTTGGGTGGAACCTTTATAGTAGAACCTGGATGATAAATTATATCTACACTCGTTCTCTTCCTCCACAGTTCAATGCTCTTCCTTCTTCAGTATTAGGTGTTTATTTTTCTTAAGGCTTTCAATCCTGAGAAAATAGGATTATCTCGGCTTTTTAGAAGTTGCCAATTTTCGCTGAGAAATTTTGTGGATAGAAATTTAGAATTTTGAAATTTTGCCCGGACACTACCTACTCTTTCGTCAATTTTGAACGGCCAAGGGTTCTTTAACGTGAGTAACATTCATAAGGAACCTCCGAAATATATTCGCCCTTATCAAAGAAGGCTGGTTGTCAAGCTTCCCTAACCACAGGAAGCCAGGGGACCGTTGAGTCACTGAAAAAATGCGGGTTTTCGATCTTCGTGTCCTTGCATTCCTTCCTCCCCCCCCCTCCCCCGCCCTCCCCCAATGCAGGACCCTCGAGTCGATCCCGGCCCGTTTTCTCCATGAGCAGACGCCATACCACAGAACCACTGCGTACCCCGTTATTAAGTGTAAATTCTACAGGCTACATTTATCCAGATTCTTGGGACAGCAGTATGTTGGAAAGTAAAATATTTTTACTTAGATCAGCCACATAGTACTAGATGATATATAGATCTAGATCCAACCTCTGCCAGATACACTTTATTGTAGACTTGAACTATGGATAAACAACAAAAATCTTGCTGTTGCTTTGACAAACAAAAGCGCACATTCAACACAAACACACGCCTTCGAGCATAGAAATGGTGGTAACTAATGTTACGTTAAGTCTTTCAACCTCCTGATGGACGATATCTCTACGATTTTTTTGTTTGATCCCATTTCAAAAACTCGTGTTTTCACTTTTGAGAAAAAAAAAAAAACTGTCCTTAAAAAAAAAAAAAACAACAACAACCTGTCTTCACTTTTTGGAGAGAAAAAAGATCCTCCCATTCCAGGGTCTGCGGGTGTCGATGCGTTGTTTTGGTAGCGTCAGTATCGTCCCTATCTCCTACTCTACTTTTCCCCACTCTATCTACACAGGGATGAGCCCTTCGGCCCTTATTTCCTATTTCCCTTGTATGCTTATTTCACGAAATTCAATTAATAATATTCATTTGGGCAACGTTTATGTACATATTAGGGAATCCCTCGGTTGAGTTTGGGGTATAAGGGTTCTCTCTACCACCTCGCTTTTCTCAGTCGGCAGAGGACAACGAAAGACGAACTGGCATGTGTCCCCATCACTCGTGCTTCAACGCGATGAATTTTATGGATCCCTTTGGGGGGGGGGGGGGGGGGGGGGGGCTCCCCCCCCCCCCCCCACAACCCATCGGACCTGCCCTTTCCAAAAGAAGAATTTGTGTAAGGGGAAATCACTTTGACCAGACTTTTACTTCCCTTTGCCAGACAAAAGACGTGTTGAGCACGCAGTGTAAAGAGAGAGAGAGAGAGAGAAATTCTTTTACTGCTTGCCATTCGCAAGACAGATCGAAAAAAAAATAAATAAAGAAAGAAAGAAAGAAAGAAAGAAAGAAAGAAAGAAAGAAAATAAATAAATAAAGAAAGACAGAAAGAAAGAAAAAAATTGATAAAATTATAACAATAAGGGGGGAAAAAAAACCCTCTTTACAGCATAATTTTTTTTAACGTAAGCTTATTGACGACCCAAGGTTTTAGCAGAGACACTTCTGCTGAGACGCACAGATTTTCATGAATAAGTGACAAACAGCCATGAAGATTTCAGTAATATAATTTTGTACAAGCGTGTAGGTACATCTTATCTTACATTTGAAACAGTAGTTTTGATAGAAAGTCTAAAAAATAGTACTTCTTTAGTGGTATCAAACAATGTATGTAAAAGCATAACAAAAGTTTTCATTTTACGTCTCATGGAATGAGATAACAACATGCTTAAGAACAAAATGAGGCAAACGTGTATGATTTAACATCATACTAGTAATAACAATAAATAGTGAAAGTACCTAGAGACATCCAGGGTTTCATCAGCAGTCCTTGACGGATTCGATGCATGACTGAATATCCTCTATAACATTATCAATCTGGTCTGGGGTTGACGATTTATAAAATTGTGTATCATCAGTGTACATGTGGTAATATATTATATGTTCGATGAAAATCTTTGCAAGAGGCTAGGTATATAAGGTATACAAAATCGGTCCTAAAACAGAGCCTTGAGGCACACCATACTTTATGGCAAATTTTCGCAAATATTTATTCTCTATAACTACAACTTGAGATCTATCAGTCAGAAAAGACGTAAACCAAACCAGTACAGTTCCAGATATACCATAAGTAATTCCTAATCTTTGAATTAGTATAGAATGATCCCAAGTATCAACTGCTGCAGATAGATCAAGCAAATGGATGGAAATCATGCCTTGATCGGCAGCAGTGAGAAGATCATTTGTGACTCGCAGCAAAGCTGTTTCTGTGCTGTGATTCTTCCTGTACGCTGACTAAAAAGTTTCTGTCAGATTGCTAGAGATAAGATGTTCTGGAGATAACTACTTTCTCTGGGATTTTAGAAACGAAAGGTAAATTTGACACCGGGCGATAATTTTTGAGTTAATTGGGGTCTCGATTGAATTTTTTAAACAATGGATGGCTCTTTAAAACATGATGGTACAATACCACGAGTTAGTGATGTGTTGATGATGTTGGTTATGAGGTCAGCAAGTAAATCAATGTTCTGAAATAAAAGTGAGGTTGGGATGGGGTCAAGGGAACATGACTTTGGTGGGGATGTGATAATTAATTTTTTTACAAACTCGACAGTAACTGGTCTAAACGAACTGAATGGTGTGCCTGAGAAAGAATCAAATGAAGGGCTCAAGTCTGTGCGATCCAGTTCATTTCTAATCGTTTGAATTTTTTCATCAAAGTATTCTCCAAATGCGTCAGGTAGATCTTTTTTTGGAATAGTTGTGGGAAGTCTAGATTGAAGAACATCACTCAGCTCATTCGACACCGAGAAAAGAGCTTTTGACGATGTACAATTTGTAATCTTAGTACTAAAGTACTAATCTTAGTACTAGTACATATATAATTTTGTTCTTTCAAAATCAGCACAAAACCCGTGCTTAACTTCCTAACACAATATCTTTTATCATCGAATGGTAATAGACTTCTTTTATTTATTTCATTTATATACACATTGTGTTTTTTCGAGTTTAATGTTTGCATTTTATTCTTCTGAACTGCAGTGTTAAATCAACATCATTTACAATCATTAAATCTTATATCCTTTTTTATTTTTGTTTTCCCTATTCCTTTCAATTTTTTCTTTTCTTCTGATGTAAACCTTTTTAAAATTAAACACTAAGAATGAATAGGCCTTACTTCTTAAAAGCATTATCTCATTCATAATGTTTCCGTTTAATTCATCGTTAAATTTTCCATTGACTCTCTTATTTTCATCTGAATGTAATCGATGATCTTTTGGATAATCTGATGTATCTAATTCGTCTATTATCTTTTGTAAATCATCATATATGTCCTTAGTGTCAATAGATAAGAATATACTATCAATATCTGAAGCCATCAGTTCATTATCTGGCGATAATTCATTAACGACTTCATAATAAAATTTATATATTTAATAATTTAGAATAATCTAAGGTAGCCTGTCTTATGTATATTGGTTATCAAATTTAATAGATGTTATAGTAATTATTCTAACAAAGTTTTCGTTAAAGATTATTGCATCTTTAAAATTAGGTTTGTTCATATGTTTTCGTACTTCTTTCTCATTAGTGAACAGTTATATAACATTTATGCTTCTAGTGTTTTTCATTGTTTTTTAAAAGAAAAAAAAAAAGCATTATTCATCAGTTTCCGTATATCTTTTTCAAACTCTGATTTTCATTTAGGTCTTTGGTCTGTATTTAAACCTATGTATTTCTTTAACCAATCACTTTCGTCAAACGAAATTGTTCTATAAACGTTTGTAACTTTTAGTCCAACTTTAAAATATTGTTTTAAAACAGAATGATGTAAAACATGTCGACAGTGAAAGTCGCAAACCATGTAAGTCTAAAAATAGCAACATGTCTATTTTTGTTTTAAAAGCACCACGAAGCTCTAAACTTCATGATGCTTCTATTGCATTGCCATTGATGTTAACAATACGGAAAGACTTCAAGATCCTCAAACGTATAAAAAGCATTTTTTATAAAAGCACTGTATCGTTTTTTTAAATTTTCTCGAAAGCGTGAAAAGTGGACTTACATGGTTTGCTACTTTCACAGTCGATATATATATTTAATCCTAGAAGTTGTTGAAAATGCTATATCGTGAAATCCCAAATGTTTGCGTTTTTCTTTTTCGCCATAAAAACCCAGAAAAAAATTACTTTCTCTAAACTAATAGGAGAATGGGGCATACATAGTTATGTTCGTTTGATTAGTTGTGAAAATGATGTAAGTGAACTTTCATAAGAATGGGTCCAGAAATAATAATTTAAAACAAACAAATATGAATAACAAAATAAAGAAAAAAATTGAGTTTTGAGACGAACGTCTATAGAGACTTTTTTTAAAAAGGAAAACAATGGCACAGAGTATTTTTAAAAAATTCGAGTCTTGGCCTTTTGCACCTTTAAACGTTCTCTGCGTGAATTCTGTTTCTTTGTTTTTTGTTTTCTTCTTTCCTGGTTTTTCTGCTCACATATGATGACATATTTTTTTTTTTTTTACCACGCTTGGGTTCTTTCGAGATATTTTTGGCACATGAAAGATGGATAACAAGTCTGCTATAAAAATGTACATATTTCACTAGTTATTCCTTCTAACATGCAGATTTTCAAAATCATGAAGTTCTCTAAATTCCTTTGCAATCTTATTTTTCATCGCCTAAGAGCGAAAAAAAAAAAAAAAATAATTGATGATTCAGACATTCCAAAACCAAAGCTAACAAGAACATTAATGGCGAAGAGACAAAGGGTCCTATCTGCAGTGCTTAGTGACCAACTGACAACTGATCCACCAACATCTGAAATGAACACGTATTATATAATTGTATTTAATATGCAAACCGTTTTGGCTAATAATTAGTTCATTATTATCTTTAAACACAGTGTTATGATAAGTCAAAGTATTATTAAAATGCATGTAACACGAAAAAAGAAAACTGATTAAATTTATGTTTTTCTTTAAATTTTCTTTAATGATCAGTTAGGTTATCACCAACACAATTCCACTGACAATGGGGAAGATTCACCAGGTCCTAGCTGGGGCGATCACATTGTCTACTGATCCGCCAACATCAGAAACAAACAGGCATTATATAATTACATTCATGAAAAGATGTGCAAGCTGCTTTGGCTTATAACTAGTATGATAATGGTAAGAATATGGTTTGTAAGTTTTAATCTGAATGATTCTTTTTATTATTAATCTTACACAAATATTAGTACAAATCTTTGTTTGTTTGTTTGTTTGTTTTTGTTTGTTTTTTGGTTGAAAAGCAGAAGCAGACGAATACAAAAATATTAAGGACATAAGGAAGGACGCCTGTGTATCCTGTGGACATTCTATTAAATAGACGCTGCGCGAATGGGCGGCTTTGGGTCTAATTTAAACAATCATCGGCGCTGGAAGTAAGAGACTCTTGCATTATGGAAGAAAGCGTCTTAAAATAAATAAATTAATAAATAAATACAAATTACAAACACGGAGTCGAAACTGTATGAATAAAACACTTTGCTATGGCTGACAGACTCAATAACTTTAAAGTCTATTGACCCGAGATGCCCTCCACATATAGGGTTTTTCATAAATGAGTGCCAGAGGAATGACTTCTCTTGGCAACTTTTCGACAAATCGAGCACTGGGACGTTCCGGCTGCCATTGTTCACATTTAGTTACTGCTAACCATGGTGAAACGCTGTTGTGTTTGCTGCTTTAAATTATACGCGAGCAGTCGTGGAAGGTTTTATTATGTCACTACATCGCTTCCCTATGATTAAAGGTTGCCAAGTCCATGAATTAGACGCCTGAAACTGATATCAAAAGATCTTGGCATCATTAAAAGATAAGCGATAACAAATCACGACTGTTAGTGTCAGATATCAGAAGTAACAGTCAACTTGTTGATTGTGCTATGATTTCAATCGTAGCATTTAGTGCTGCCCATTGAACACATAAATATTTAAATGAAGATTGTGGAATAATTGCATGTGTTTTTTTTTTCTTTGTTTGTTTGTTTGTTTGTTTTTTTAATAGTAAATCTAATTATACTCAACTTAAAGTAGAGCTATGTTTCGATGGGATAGATAGCGTACACAGAATCTAGATTCTAGATTGACTTGATCATGATGTATCATAACAGATTCAAAGCGGGCTAATAGAAAATGCGTTTATTAGATCCTGATCCGGCTGATGAAAGCAACTTAATGCTAGACCAGCTGACTGAAGAACATAATACAAATGTACTAATAAGCTGACAGTCCTTGAGCATAAGAAAAGGAATCTTGATAAATTGTGTAAAAATCTTATTTATATGAGGATATAAAAGAAACATTGTTTCTTCTATTGCAGACCATACTCAGATATACGCTGTTCATTTTGGTAAAAGGACCTCAGCCCTGTGCTGGTGTACCCCCCCCCCCTTTTTTTTCCTTAACCGTGGGTACTCTATTGTAAAGATAATAATATGTACAGCTGAATTTGTGGTGTTGCAGAAAAGTCACAACTGAAAATAGATTAGATCCAGATCACGAGATACAACAGAAAATGTGTATCCATTCCTTCATTTATGTCAAGTTTACTGTCAGATCAAAAGAATTTCACGACTACATTGACATATCATTTATATTTTTCATAATCAATTACACTAGGGACCACTAATCATTGTGCAGTTTTAAAAAGTTAAAGAAAACAGACTTGGTTAACACTAGTTCTTTTTTTTTTTTTTTTACACTTTTTGAAATACAAAATTCAGATAAAAGTCTATTGAAACTATGTAATGTTTCTTTGATTGCTTGTGATAATCTTACATTCATTTTACTTTGGTTTAACTTTACTACAGCTAGATCTAGCAATTCACTTAATCAAATTTTCCTGGAAAGTTCAGTAAAGAAAGTTGGTTTTAAATTGTATCAAAGCTGATCCCATTCACAACAAAACAGTTTGAAAAAAGCACTGTTTCTCTTCGAAAGCTGTGGCTTCAAACTAAAAACTGTGTTTGGAAATTGTTCAGAATTCTTGAATAGATTGTTATACAATATAAAGAAAATTAGATAGTCATAGAAAAAAGGCAAGCTTTAGGTAGATCAACGTTTGTGTTCATCAAAATTATTGTGCTATCTTATTTCAATATCATTTTAACCAAGTGGTGTATTCAAACAATGTATACATGTATCTACATCATAACTCAGTGATACAAAAGGTTTCAGCAACGTTCACAATGGCACTATTTATTCAGAGAAAGCTGCAATGTAGCTCATATTTTGTAACTTGTCAGAAAGGTGCAGTAGTAATGCCGCTATTCAGCGACTTGTCTGAAAACAAAGATGCCTTGAAGCTTTTAGTTTTACTACTTGTGAGGAAAACTGCATTAATGCTGACATTTCAGAACTTGCCTGAAAAAATAACATTAGAGCTATGCTTTTTACAACGTTGGAAAAATTACATAAATGATTACATATTGCAACGTTTTGGAAACATTCCATGAAGGGGCTAACTTGTGGGAGAAATTCTATTTATGCCCACATTTCGCAGCTTGTCAGAAAATTTACATTAAGCTTTTATTTTTACAACGTGGACAAATTGCATTAATGATCACATCTCGCACTTTGTCTGAAAATTGAATTATAAGGCTCGGAAAATTTTGTTATGGTGAAATTTTTTGGAACAATTGCACGAAAGCACTCTCATTATAACTTCTTTAAAATTTCGCTAATGCTCACATTTTACAACTTTTCAGAAAAAATATTTTAATGTTCATAGTTCCGAATTTGATAGAAAATTTGTGTTTATGCGTTATTTTGCAACTTCTGCATCTTGTCTTAAAAATTGCATAAATGTTCACATTTTGCAACTTTCCTGAAAAATTACATTAATATCCATATTTTTGGAAAAGGCTTCCTTTGTTTAATTTGAAAAAAAAAAAAATGAAGGCATTTATGCTGAGATTTGTGTCAAAAAGAAAAATACATTAAGACTCCTATTTTTAAAACCTGTTGGAAAAATTTCATTAAAGATCACAACATGCAACACGTTGAAAACAAATCATTAAAGCTTTTATTTTTACAACCACTGGAATGTTCGATTCATGCTTACATTTCACAACTCATCATAAATATTTTATTAGGCTCTCATGTTTAGAAATATGTGTAAAATTGCATTATTGCTAACTCTTATCATTTGTTAGAAAATCACATCAGAGCTCTCATTTATATACCTGTGCATGATCGATCACCATAAATGGTTTTATCGTTCATGGAGTCATAACCGATTCATCGATTATGATAACCGAAGATCGGTTACATTGGTCATGGTCGACCATGAAAGAAACAATTAATCATAGGTAAACAATTCGTGCCCGGTGACCAGATAGGTCACCCTCCCATCCCATTTTCCTTACTATGCGCATGTCAACTATTTCCGTAAGAACAAATATGTCACTGATCCACTGCCAATGAGACGCCTAGAGCTGAGTTGTATTCACCATTTAACGTCAGTAGGGTCAAGGGGCGATTTGCCTCAACCTTTTATGCTTTGCATTTGAATTAAGTTTTAGATAGCTACAAAATGGTAGCACGATATTCGTTTCATTTATACATGTACTGCCATTTTTCTGGCGCCTTTGTTATTAAGGCCATTACAGTGGTCGACTTCGAGGCGCCAAGCGCAATTTTGTATTACATGTTTCTCACTAGTCTCCCCCACCCCTCCTCCGTTATACCACCCTTACATTTCCGGTAGTATGTAGAAAAAAAAAAAAGAGTAAAAGTCGTATGACACACACTATTGTTGAGCCTTAGAGTAAGAACATCATCGGTCGAGTATAACCCGATCTGAACAGATGTCTAGTCATTTTTCCCCCATCCCCACCCATCAGCACACAGCTCTGTTGGTGTCACAGTTTGACATGTGGTATGTCTTTCCCAAATTATTAACTGGTGAAACTGCTGACATTTTTTTTTTTTAAATCAAAGTAGAATCATAACTAATTAGAGTTATATGGTAATATCTGGTATCACAACGCTTAGAATTCTACTCCCGATCGATCTATTGAGTCAGATTTGTGAAATATTGAGTTTCCCGTCCCACGTTTTTCGTAATCTAAGTCCCCGGCCAAAGGTCAAGTGAACGAAACTCAGGCTGACTGTGGGTGGCGGTATTTTTTTCCATAATAAATAGGTCAAGGACATGACACCGATAACCATAACCGGTGCAAAGTCACACATGACAATGAAGGGAATATTCAACCGATAGAATAATCAATCATCTTCGGTTATATTCCTCAGTTAAGCTTGGGTCATTGACATTGTCGGTGATGCAGAGGCCTTTTTTTTTTTTGCAACCTTTCAGAAAAATAATGTTAAAATTCTGCAACTTGGCTGATGATGTTACATTAAAGCTCTGATTTCACGATGTGTTAGAAAACTTGCATTTATCCTTACAATTATCATTTGGAAAAGTGATAGTGATGGTCTCTCCTTCAGTATCCTGTCAGAGAAGCTGCAGCAATGTTCATTTGAAAAGTGCACTGCTGATATAAAGTTCATAATGACACGCCGTGCAGACATTTAGATACTTTTAGAAAGCTCAGTCCTTATCACCGATCGTGTACAGTTCATTCATCTTTGGACAATGAAATATGTTGCTGTATATGGCATGAAAATGATTTTGATCCTGGAAGAAATGCCATTACTATTGCTAGTACTAAAATGCTTGAACAATTTATCTCTAAATATTCCGTGGTTCAGAAAAAATGTTCTAAAGCCCATTTCATGTGCATGATCGAATTCAAGAAATCAACTCTGTACGGAATGCGATTGAAAGACACATACGAGTTTGTGAGATTTGTAGACATGTCAGTCTTATTAAGGAGCTCATAAAAGTGAGGACAGAAACGAAGTTGAATATCCCACAGGTGAGGTCAAAGGATTTTCTATGCCTTTGGTGATGTCTAAAACAAATGATTTCTTAAAACATAAAATACCATATTCAACTTAGAAAGAGATTCTTTATGAATGTGAGAAGTTAATTTTTGTAAACTATGAACGTTGCCATGCATCCAACCTTGAACATTTATGTATCGTCATATTGGAAGGGAGGGGGGGGGGGTGCGGGTGGAAGCAAGAGCAACTTCACACGCCTCAGAGAGAACAGAGCCCAAAATAAAACAAAAAACGTAGGGCCACCGCCGAAGAAGAAACTCTCTTATTTAATTGGCAGGGATCCTTTCATGAATGCAACCGATGTGGATTTTTTTTTAAATCCAGAAACCATCTGTCATGATTAGAGTCTATTCAAACTGACAAGAAGACTTCTAATGAACAAAAATATTTGGTGCAACGTTATATAGAATTTTAATTTAACAAGTTTAAAATTGCTGTATGCTATGGTTGTGTTCTATTACAAATACAAACAACAGTGAAAAATATGTACTTTTCATTTTAAGCAGGGGGAAGAGCAGGGCAGGAGACACGGCAATAAACTGCTTAATTTTTCTTTCCGAGCAGGGTCGGGTTTGAAATCCCATAAAACAAAACGGGGCCCCAGGTCATTATACATACACCCCAGACTGCTCTACCCGAGGGCCAAATTCTACCTATGTGGGGATATCCCTATGCAGCTTATGTACGTGTGTTTTAAAAGCGTCAAGACTCCTGATTAAACAATAAAACATATCCAATTGTACTATCTTAAAATTATTAAAGATTTCAACTGTTCATTGATACCATAAATTTTCTCATTTATCAAGTAATACTTCAGTAAGTACATCAACCACTAAACATTGAGCAAAGTTGAGCTCGCTTTCATGCTTCTATTAATTCCACCATGAAATTCAACACGAGCTTGAATATTTGTTCAGAAAGAGTTGCTAAAATAGAGCTTTTAACGTCTCACGCCCTCTTTTTCTGTCTCCGGACACGGTGGACCTATCCAATAAATTTACATGAGGTGACAGGACATTGTTCAGGATTACATTCGATAGTAAAGATATGGGCACTTTTATTTTTTTGAGAAGGATCTAGTTTCTTTCTTTTCACATTTTAATGTTTTGTTTCTCCACTTGTACTGTAGACATACATTATTTGCAAATTGATGTCGAGTGGCTGTCCCTAATGTCTTTTTCAAATTCATGCACAAGATGATAAAGGTGTCTTTCTTACGTTCTATATACGTCTTTCAACCTCCTGGTGGAGGTTATCTCATGTGGGTTAGGGTAAGCGTTAGGAGAGTTTTTCACATTATCCCCGCCTGGTTGGATATACTCTGTCACAACTTGACAGAAAACTCGCAGTTAATTTGTGCGGTTCTCTTGTGAATGTTTAATAGTCTACGATTTCTACTGAGATAAATAAAATTCATGTTAGTATCATAATGTCTTACTCTGGGATCATACTTGTGGAAAATCAGGTCAGCATAATTCAAACTTAGGGAGCAAAGCAAACATATAAGAACTTCAGAAATCGTACAACACGTCCACGTAATTCACATATGGGAGTGAAATGAATAAGCTCAACAGAAAAAGCTTTTAAAATCATACAGACCTATGTCACTAAGCTTCCGTCACTGTACTATACTATAGCATATCCACATTACATTAAATTACAGATAAAACAAACTAAATGTAACAACACATTTGGAAGAACAGCTTTAACTCCCTTCATCTCATTCTTCCCAAACTACCTAAACAGGAAAAAGATCATGAAAGAGAAGCTGCAGTTATTTAAGCAGGGCTTCCCTTCTTTAACAGTATCCATACGAAATTTTGCCCTTTTTTGTAATGATAACATTGCATAAATTCAGTCTGCTTTGGAGAGCGTCACTTTTTATTTCGCTATAGTAAAAAACTAACAGCTTCCATATACAAGAAGTCAAACATTTTGAAAATCTATAGTGAAATAAGGTGAGAAAATTTTCTTATGTAACTGAAATTAATAAAACATCAGTCAATATACCTTCTTCTACAAATGTGCTCTCAAAATGCTTCATTCGGTCACGTATGTGAGAAAAAAAAATATCGAGAAGAGAGACGTTGTATGTCAATAGAACAGTGAAGGGCATTTTAATCTCGACAGAAATGAACTTGCGTTAAGTCCATTAGCGATTCTGCCCATTTTTTAATATTTTTTAAATTTTAATTATTTAATTTTTTTTTTTTTTTTTGACAGGGGAGAAAATGTGCATAACAGTGAAAGGAAAGAAAACAAATTTTAATTGCACCTCGGTTCTTGCAATTTTGACTGGTGCGGTTGTCAGCCACCTATGTGACCATAAATTCAACCCTGAGGAGTTAATTGTAGGGCAACGGGTCTTCTTTCAACGGGTTGAAAAACAATTAAAAAAAAAAAAAATCAGGAAGATCCTCGAATTCGTTGTGGTAAGAGGACTGGGAAGGGAGGGGAGAGTCATTTTTGTTTGTGCATGTCTATTTGGTTTGCTTGTGTGATTCACAATATGTCCTTGGAAAATTTCTAGCGTGTTTGGTTGCCATAGAATTGATTGCCATAGTGGATTTTGCCAATGCTTTTCAAAATTAATCTCCGTCGTTACGACAATACCAAACCATTATATTATTCACTTGCCATTTTTAACATCTAATATCGAAATCAAGTCAGGAGAGAAATAAAGTTTTATTCAATGTCTTTTTCTTCTAATGCTTTTATAAAATTAATTTATGAGTTTAAAAAAGTGTCTATCATTAATTTTGAGTATTATGTCAACGAAAATATGTGAATGAAATATGCTGAAAATGCTGTTACTGTTTGGGGGAGATAGAGAAATAAGGCACAAAAACAAAGTTTTGAGTAAACAAAAAGGAAGAAAACAAAGAGATAAAAATAAAAAATTGAAATAAACAAAACAAACAAACAAACAAACAAAGAAAAAACAAAAACAAAAACAAGATTAAAAAAAAAAGCCAAATTTGTTGATTGTAAAACTTTAGTATGCCCAAAACTCTATACGTTGGCACAGAAGACATCAAAGTAATCATCGGCCATGAAATATGACGCCATGTCTCTCTCTGATGCCTCTAGGCGGACTCGTTCTTGTGTCTCAAAGTAGTCTTGGCACATATATTTCCTATTTGATAAGCTAACATGCTCCCGTACAGAGACATTATCTCTTTCACCTTCCTAATTTGCATGAGTACATTTCCCAACCAAAGTCCAGTGATTTGTTTTAACAAAAGAAATCCTCATAAAGACCTGGCTGAGTTCAGCAAAAAAAAAAAAAAAGTTGACGATACCTTTTTTGCCCTCATTTTGGTGGGGAATTTTTCTAAATTATGACTACACCTCATACACTTTTTAAAAAAGAATATATAAATGAATAAATAAATACATAACAAGAATAGCAATAATAATGGTAGTTATACTAACGACAATAATAATACCAATCTTTGTCAAAAGGGGCACTGAAGGTCTATAATGAAGTTCAATCTAATGCTAATTCCCTCGAAACAAATTTTAAAAGGAAAATAATAAATAAATAATAAACAAATGGCGTTTGGATCAGAAATTGAAAAAAAAAAAAACCCAACCAAACAGATTCCGTCCTCCGCGCTTGTTGCCTCCACCCCCCCCCCCCCATCCGACACCCCAATTTGCCCATTTAAGGAATTCTGTTTTCCTACAGACCAGGAACGGAGCTGTGTTCTTTCTTTGCAATTTCATGTGTCAGACTGTCCTTGGATAAAGTCCTAATAAGTACTACTATGAAACAGCCCTTTTCGTTGTCGGAAGTATGTCTTTGTTGTGTTTTCTTTATTTACCAACCACTATGAGTTAAGCATAATGTAAATTTAATTTTCACTTTAAAATTCATGAAATTGTATTTCCTTTTATAATTATTGCAATAAACCAAACCTTTTCATTTCAGAAATCTGTCATTTGTTATGTTTTTGATGTGTTTCTTTGTAACTAGATGAGCTAATTTATTTGTAACAGAGACAATAGGGAGTTTGTGATTTCCGTCCCTGGACAAAAAGGAAACGTTAGGTATTTATAAAATTCTCAGACAGTCTTAAATTAGACCTCCTTACGTTCACGGTGCAATTTGCTTTTGCGTTTACAGAACGTTTCCATGGACGTATCGCTATCAGCTGTGCTCTGGTGCAGTGCGCTTTTCAAGATTCAACAGAGTGCATTTTGTCTTTGATCAGTTGCTGTGTTATTACGGGATCCCATAATGGGCAGACCATTCAATAGCAATGTATTAGATCTAGTTCTAGCTCTTATAACGTACCCTATAAGTAGACCTACATGTAATACAATTTTTTTGTTCTTAATCTAGATCTGGACTGGTCACTACTGGATTCTAGACTTTATATCCTCCTCCCGCCCTCTTTCTCTCTCTCACTCTGGCTTTCCCTCGAGCTTTCTGTCTTATTTGGTTCACATTTTCCTTTGTTTATTTTGTTGTTTGAAAAAAAAAAAAAAGGTGTGCATTTTCAGACTATCTATAAGCGATAAACCGAATCAACAGCGCATGCATAATAACCAACTGGCCCTGAAAGAACAGGATATTTAAAAACATAGCTTTCTATGTTATATATATACACTAAATGAAAGCCCATGGCCTCCGCGGGAGATTTTTTAAATGTAGGCCTGGGACGTAAAGCGTTTGGCAAAGCGTGCGCACCTCGACTATTTTGATATTTTAATTAATCAAACTGAATGTTACTAGGAAAATGATGTGTTTTGAACGATTCATATTATTGAACGTACAATTGGAATCAAGCAACCTCGCGAGTTAATTACATTCAATTATTATCGCATTTTTTAACATAGCGTCAAAGACAATAAGCTTTTTCCGGATTTGTGTACATAGAAATACAGATCCATATGCAAAAATGTTGAGTGCCAAATTGCAGATGGGTTCATTCAGCAGTTTTCGAGTCCATAAGCCAATTGTGGGTTTTCGTGCAATTCAAAAATATAAATGTAATTCCCTTAAATTTTATTTTAAATATATAAAGCTAGTTTCAGCTCAGGTAGAAAGTAAAAAAAAAAAAAAAAAAGAGAGAGAGAGAGAAAGAGAGAGAGAGGTAAATTTTATATTTATGTGTGCTGTTTGATGCATTTCCTGTTGATAATATGAATCTGATTTTTCATTTTATAAGAGATATCTAAATTCACTAACAAAGTACAAGGTTTCTACAATTCTCCAAATGTCTACACGATATGTGAGAACGAGCTTTATAACTGTGTCTTATTGTATTCATGTCACAGAAATCATGAAATGAGTATTGTTGAAACTTTTCTGACAAGGTGCTAAATGAAAGAGCACCAACTTTGCCTTTCCAACAATTTGCATAATGTGGAGCATATAAAATGCTCTATTTCTGACAATTTTAAAAATAAGAGCTTTAATACAATTTTTCATTCAAAGTGCGAAATGTCACCATTCATGAAAATCTTGAATGATTATTAAAACAAAGGCTTTAATTCAATATTTTTGAACGCTGCGACATGTAATCATTAATGTAATTTTTTCGATATATCCTAGAAGTAAACGATACAACTTTTCTTACTCGTTGCGAAAAACGGACATTAATCTGAATTTTTTCGGTGACTTTAAAAATAAACGTTTTAATACAATATTTTCCAATGCTGCGAAATATGATCATCAATACAGTTTTTCCGACAACTTGTGATGACTATAAAAGTAAAAGCTTTAATTGAATATTTTTTAACGCTGCAAGACGTGATTATTAATGTAATTTTTTCCACAAATCATAACAATACGTTCTTTCATACGTTTCTTAGAAATTGAGAAAAGTGGGCATTAATCCAATTTTTCCGACGAACTATAAAAATAAAAGCTTTAAATCAATATTTTCCAACGCTGGGAAATGCGATCATCACTTTTTCCCTCAACTTGGAAAGGAAGAGCTTCGATACAATCTTTCATTCAAGCTGGGAAATGTCAGCACTCATGAAATTTTCCCGATGATTATAAAAACTAAAATCTTTTATTCAATAGTTTTTAAGGCTGCGACATTTGGTCATCAATGTAATTTTTTCTACAAATCGTAAAAATGAGAGCTTTGATGCGTTTCCTACGAGTTGCGAAAAATGGACATTGCGGAGTTTGCGATTCTCCTAGCTAACGACGGGAACGTAAGCTTTGACCCCTGGAGCGTCACTTTGGGAAATTCCCGGAGGGTGCCGTGTGCAAATCTAACCGTTGTTTCGTTTCCAAGCGTCGCATCTGCCAACTATCGACG
>JBCAUA010519572.1:0-16871 GCA_038406235.1 Peronia verruculata | reverse complement strand
CTAATGGTACATGTTTAAAACAAAGGGTACAAAAGCGATTTTTTTTCTTCTTTACACTGTTCAATGTCTTTTTGTCTGGTAAAGGGAAGTAATAGGACTGAACACAACAATCTCCATTTCAGAATGATCAGAAAGACTACCCAAATAAGGACAGTCACTCTAATTGCCACGGATTTCGGAAAAAGCCTACAGTTGATCTTTGACCAGATCAATCCATTGACAATTTTGGGACTAATCCAGGGCTGTCGCTAAGAACGTGGGATCGCGTACCATCTAAGTAATTCACGCTGAATTCCCGTGCATACCCCAGAGCATTATTGTTTATCTATTGAATTTCCTACACAATATCATATGAGGGCACCAAAATATTTTTTCATGCTTAAGGACCCGAAAGGTCTTGACCCGATCCTCGTGCTAAGAACGTGGGAACGAACAACAGTAATTACTCAGGCTGCATTCACGTGCTTACACGCGCCATCACACCCAAAAAACAAACAGCATTTCGCCATATGAAACTCCCAGCTAGATGTTTACCTAACAGATTGGTTTCAGCTTAGCTATTGATTTCCCCTTCCATTGGCGATGTTCGTGCCGAGCAGAGCTGTAGTCTAGACCTTTTTTCTTTCTTTGAAATACTTTTTGTGTTTGTGGGCAGATACGGATGCAAGAAATATGGGAAGCCAGTGCGATTTGTATCAAGGCGTAATATATTGATGTGAATCGTTCTGGGGGCCAGCATCATAATCCTACTCAAGTAACTTGATAAAACGGCGTAGAAGGCCCAAAATTTACACAAGACGATATAACCCGGCAGTGAAGCACTTTGGCAAGAGAATTCTCTCTTCATTTCTTATACACTGTTTAAAAAAACTCACAATTTCTTTTTCGATCACTTTTTAAACACAAAAGATAAGATGAGACAGGATAGCATAAAACAAGACAGGAAGTATCTATTTACGCGACTGGGTCTATGTTGAGCACTCGTCATACGCTCGTCGAGAAAGAGAGAGAGCGAGAGAGAGAGAGAGAGAGCGCGCGCGCGAGAGAGTAACAGAGAGAGAGAGAGAGCGTAACAGAGAGAGAGAGTGTCAGAGAGAGTAACAGAGAGAGAGAAAGAGAGTAACAGAGAAAAAGAGGGAGAGGGAGAGAAAGAGAGAGAGATCGGAGGACAACATTATTTTCTGAATGAACGATTTCACACTCAACAAACGAGGTAACTGGAAAGAACGGATGAGGCTGGTTGTGATCAAGGAGCTTATACTACTTATACTGGAGTGCGGATTCATGACGTAGCCTTAACAAAACACCCTGTGTCTGGCGTGCCAACACTGGGCGCCATGACATTAGAGACGTTGCTATTTTGCTATGCCTGGCGTCCTTTACTACGCACGTAGTTAGTCACTATTCTGATCTAGTAAATCTTTTCTTGTGAAGAAACTCATTCGTTTCTTTTTTTTTTTTAAATCGAGAGCCACAGCAAGGACAGAATATAACAGACTTGCCATTATGAGATAATGACAGTGTGAATTTCGTTCATGAACACGTGGTAATAAAATAACAACGGCGATAACTAGGTGTCTTGCCTCCACTGGCATGGCTCCACAATCGGCACACGTGACGTCACGATTCCTCATTCCAGTATAATAGTATAAGCTCCTTGGTTATGACTACTTCTCTGACATCCCACCGGTATCTTTCAAGATTTTGGGATATGACATGTTATGCTATAACGAGTTTTGAAGTGATATGACATAGGAAGTGTCTATTTACGCGACTGGGTCTGTCTTGAACACTCCTCACCCTCTCGCCGGCCTATATGTTAGAGTTAGGGTGGACTCGTGCTGTTCGACGGTTCCAGCAGGTTAAGCTATCGGGGTTGGTCTAGTTCTTTTTAATCATTAGAAAAAAAAGAAATGGCATATAGGGGAGAGGATTTTCTTTGTTTGCCGACACGTGGGACAGCGCTTGTGATTTTTCCGTTATCGTGAGTAACATACTGAGACTAGTTGTGTAAGTAGACTCGGCCATTGTGGAAATATATTCAGTATATGAAAGGCTATAGATACGACTAACCTCTGATGAAAAAGGCATTTAGTCAAAGCATGCAGATGTTTCGATATTAACCCTGCTGGTACCAATAGATATATACTTGGATTAGAGTGGCTAAAATATGCTGCTTAAAAACGATAGTAAAGGCTAGAAGCCGGTGCGAAATGAACTCCCGTACTACATGAACAAAATATACTGAATAAGGCGGAGTCTATACGGCTAGTCTCAGTGCGTTACTCGCGATAACGGAAAAACCACGAGCGCTATCCCAAGTGTCGGCAAACAAAGAAAATCCTTTCCCGTACACGCCAATTATTTTTCCCTAATGATTAAAATGAACTCGACCAACCCCATTAGCTTAACCTGCTGGGACCCTCGACCAGCGCAAGTCAACTCCAACGCTAACATGTAGGTCCGAAGAGCGGGTGATGAGTGTTCAAGATAGACCTAGTCGCGTTAATAGATGCTTCCAATGTAAAACATCGCACTGGGTGTTGTGACAAGGTGGTCAAAACAAACTCAGTGGCCTATTCGGACCAGGTCTTTCTTTTGGACAGTCAAATTTCCTCTCTTCCTTATCTTGAAGCCGGGCGGGGGACTGACTCATGTAGATGTGTTTGCATGCCTAGATATTTTCCAGTTACCTGTTTCACTCATTCGAAGTTTAAAGACCTTCCATTGGAACAGATCGGCACGTTAACAATTTCAGAGTTAAGGAGTTATTGACTTTCTTTACCTCGCTCTCTGAGCGCAAAGAATCCCGAAGAAACCGCACCCGCTGGCGTGTAACCATAGATTTAATCGTAGTCGTTGAAACCGTGCTAATTCGATCTTCCGCATTTAGTCGAATCGTAGACCTTTTCTTGTCTTTAGACATTCGTCCTTCCATCCATCCATCCATCCATCCATCCATCCATCCATCCATCCACCCACCCACTCACCCATCCATCCATCCTTCCTTACCCAAGAAGCCAGGGGACCGTTGAATCACTAAGTATACATAATTCAATCTCTGTATCTCTCCATCCTCCCAATAGCAGGATAAGCGACTCGACCTCGCAACTCCACGACTTGAGTTGTTGACCACGGAGCAGACGCCAAACCACATTGCCAGGGCGCCCCCGCCCACCCTTCCCCCACCCCCAACATTTGCGTTCATATGCACACTGAAAGAATCAGGCAGCAAAGATGCATGACAATCTAACGAAGAGGTTGGATGGGAGGAGGGGGGGGGGGGTGTGGAATTGAGAAAATTAGGAGAATGAACTTAGCATCACAGTAATAACTGAAGATTCCAGTGGAAAGCCAGATAAGTCATAGTTTTGTAAAAAAAATGAGGCATTTATCCGAAATATAAATCACAGCGCTAATATATTTGTAAACCAGAACAATAATTTGTGGAAAACCAGATAAGGTCCACTAAAAAAAAAAAAAAAAGTTCTTAAAGGGGTATACAATGAAAAACTACAGACTTCTAAACTCTGATTTTCTGTTTTTCTCCCTTAATAAAACATCTGACTTATCTGGTTTTTCCACTGGAGTCTTCATAATGTATGTCCAATCCTAATGTAGGATAATGAAATTATTCTGTTTTATAGAGAACAGTTAGAAATGTATGAAAGAAACTTGTTCACCAAATTCAGTCTTTTCCTACTTTAATAGGTCATACAAGGAAGCCAATTTCAGTGAGACTAAAGTTTGAAGCCAAGGCATCTCTTTCATTTTTCGCTTATGTCTATAACTAGTAGAACCTCAGGTAGATCTTCTATCAGAAGAACGTTCGGGACCGTTACATGAATTCTGCAGATGACATGAGACACGACACGATGAAATCAGGCACTCGTCAAACTGAGAAGACCGGAGAAATCACGTGTTTTTCAGCAGTGAATGGAGTTTTTTCTTAGATCAATGTAATAACGTTTTTCGGAGTTAAATTTGCTGAAATAGATTGAGTAAAAGCGCAAAAACTGTAATTCAGTGGCAGGGCCCAATAAGGATAAAGAAGGAATAACACAAGTGATCGGCCATTTTCTCACCAAATTCAGCTGCGGAAATAGGTCATCCCCATCGTCTTTAATTGCAACTATCTCGTCTTCTACTTATGGTAGAACAAATATATGTTCACACACAGAAAGGGAAAAGAATAAATAACCTTCACAGTGATACCAACAACTCCATTTGCTCAAAATCTGACGGTTTGAAAATGAGATTCTTTGTAAAGAACTTACGAAGACGCTGCTCATCGCTTTGAATGGATCATGGAACTGAATGAGTTAATGCGCTGACTTTGCTGCTCTCGCTAGAGAATCTGAAAAGCTTTACATGAAGTAAACTTGGATTACTTTGCTAATGAGGGTATTCAAACGAGGAATAATTCATGAAGGCGCGTCTCTGTGGGTTGACGTGAAAAGGGATAATGATTTTGCCGTCCTCTTTCTCTGTTCTTTCTTTCTTTCTTTCTCGTCGGTTCCACAAAGCCAAATAATTAAAATAGAAGAAATATAACAAGAAAACTTAAGTCCTTCCTTCCTCCCCCCCCCCCCTGCTTTTTTTCTTTCTTTTTGTTTCCCCCTATAGCTATATCTAATCAGTCTCTCACGTGCGGACAGACACGTGATGAGGTCAGCCTAGGGAATTTATACTGTCACACTGGAGTACGACTCATGACGTCACCGCAACAAAACTGAAGTTTTGAAGTATCATATGCTTATTTCCACATGAACTTGAGAATCAGAGTATCTTTGGGCTTTGGTCAACACCTGTATTGTGGTATTGTGTCCGGACGTAGCGCTGACTGGTATAGAACACAGAATTCGTAAGCAACCAACAGTACGTGCGTTATCAAACAGAAAGCGATAGAGCAAAATGTTAAACTAATCTCCACATTTGCATACATTGAACATACAACTCTTGTTAACTGAGCGAAGGATTTGTTGTTGATGTTTATATCTAGATTTGTTGAGTTCTCCCTGTCGTTGTCGTTGCAGTGATGTTGTTGTTGTAGTTGTCATTGGTCATGATAATGATGAGTATGACATTAGTTATTGTCTTTGATAGCAGCCTGCATTGCAAAAACAAAACAAAACAAAACAAAACAAAAACAAACAAACAAACAAACAACAACAACAACAACAATAACAACAAAAACAAAACAAACACACACACACACACAACAAAGAACACACACACAAACGGACAACAACAAAAACAACAACAACAACAACAAAAGCCTATCATCTTACCAATCTCCCGGCATCTTTTGTACCACAAAGTAATTCTGTTGGTTTCGATAGTCTTGATTTTAATCAAAGTGAAGTATCAACGAAAAAGTTTAGAGCAACAGAAGCAAAAGTTATTAAACAACAATAAGAAATAATCAACGCAAATCTTAACGTTTACGCTAGCTCTTCTGTACTGGTGAATTTCGACAAAGTGTATCTACATGCACAAAGAACACTATCCTGAAAGAATTTTTCGTTATGTTTTGCTACTTTTCTACACAGAATATAATACAATCTGTTATTAAAGCCATACGAATGACAGTGTTCTATTTTGGCCTACTGCTTAGAATCTCATCTCGGTGACCAAACGTCCTATAAGCTTAATATAATAATTTAAAGTAAAGAAAGTACCATCCCTTGACCCCCAAGAGAGGAAACTGGCTTAGCCATTTCAGACCGCGTTGCCGCAGTGCAGCGCCACTGTACTTCCCCCGATATACATCAGGTACCCGTGTTAACAGATGGGTGGGCTGAGGAAAATTGTGTGTTAAGTATCTTTCCTAAAGATACAACATTCAACCGTTGCGATTCAAACCACCGACCTCTGCTTCCAAAGGCCCCAGCACAAATCACTGAGCTAACACACCATTTAAAGCCGTCTTGAAGAAGGATGAGCCGGAAAGAGAGAGGGAAGAAAATGAGAATTGGGGCGGGGCGGGGAGGGAGGGAGCTACAATATCGTGTGGTCCCAGTTCTCTCTTGACCCATTTCCACTTCTTGCATTTTGAGAAAATTGCTGTTTTTGTTTTTATCTAGCAACTGTTTTTGTATCTAAGAGATAGGATCAAAATGATTTTGAAAATCTACCTGTTTCAGCAAGTGATCGATGAAATAATAACATTATACGAGTATGTCTCGTGCCCAGGGCAAATGAGTTGGAAGTCGATTGGGGAGATTTCAAGTTAAGGCCTTTTTTTAAATCTACTTTCCGACTGAGATACCAAAATTTTGTATTTGTTTTCCACAAAATGAAAATTAATTTTTTTCTATCATGAAAAGAAAAAATTCGTATCTGAGCTGAAAAATAGTTAAAACGGCCATAACTTGCTATCGCGCGAAGTACGATAGACATGTATTATAATCTCCGCATAACCCAAAGGTAGAGTTAGAGCACCAAATTAACTGAGCTCGCGATGTTACGTCCTCATCTCTATTGTTGCTGTCTCATATAAAGGAGCAGTTGCCGTCGTCCGGAAACGCCATCTCAAGACTGACAAGTGGCGGAGGCTGGCCCTTGTGTTCTTTACGCTTGTTCTTATTGTTTCTTTGTGGTCGTTTCTTTGTGTGTGATGAGAACTTTATCGTGCTGTCTAAGTTAAAATGACCATGTCTCACAGGGGTTTGCGGGGTCAGTCTCTCTTGTCCTCTCCCTCATATTCTCACATTCGCTCCAATGCTCCTCCCCCCCCCCACCCCTCCCCAACCTTTTTTTGCTTCTCTGTCGCCTTTTTTCTTTCTTCGACTTTTCCTTTTTCTTTCGCCTCCTATCTCTTTCTCTCCCTCTTTTTCGTCACCCCCTCCCTTTCTTTGCTCCATGTCTTCCTGTTTCTGAATCCTCTTCTTTGTCTCAATGTCTGCTTTTCTCTCTATCTATCTCTTTTTCTCTCCCACCTAGATACATTTTACTAAGTGTCATGGCCTATGAGTTTATGGAGACTTGACTGATCTGTACGTGTAAAAGATGTACAAGTAGTGATTAGAGTTACCACTCTATCTGCAACCTCTCCTCCACATGCCAAGAAGTGGGGATCAAGGAGAGGGGGTGGGATGGAGTATAATATGCCAGAAGCCCCGACCGATGAAGCCGCAGATTTCATTATTCTTACTGTCTTGTCATCAGTATTCCGACCCAGAGAAAGCCAGATTCTGTCGGATTAAAACAGTAAGAAAAAAAATTATTATTATCCCTCTTCTGGGAAACGTTGAGTGAATTTATAATCTGGAAGGCAAGCGTATTCAGCACCAGTGCACAGTCTCAGTCTTCCTGTCACCGCCTAAAGAGTTCAAAAGTTATACTTAAATAACATGGACACCTTATTCAGTGTCAGATACGTGTACTGAACAATATCATTTCAAATTTAAAAGCCCCAAACAGTATGACCACTGTCTTCAATTATTGTCTTGTTTTCATTATTAAACCCAGTATGTACGGTTAGACTTAAAACAACAGCAACAACAACCAAATGAAATAAAACAAAACAAGAAATAGCTTTACGACGTGTGACGGCCCTGCAGACTTCAGAGAAAGTCGAGAGGCTACTTCATGTAGCCCTTAGTTGGCAGGCTACGCTCCTGTTTTCCTCTTCGCTCACAGAGCAATTCGAGTTTGGTTTAACCCTAGAAGTAGCAAGAGGTTGATCTCTTCCACCAGTAGATCTCATCACAAATCATATCACTTTCAGTGCCTTTTTTGTTGGCTATAATCAAATGAGTCCATTCCAAATGTACTGATTTTTAATTTTGAAAGGCCATTTTTATAAATCATACTGTTTCTTCGAGACATTTGCTTTCTATTTCAGTCGTAATTACTCTCATTTTAAGGGTTAAACTGCAGTAGTTCTTGAGCTTTGTTCTTTGTGGAAGCGCAGCCTAAGATTAACTCATTCAGTACCGGGATACTTTGTTTTGTCCCGACTAGGTTTTCTATTGGGTCGTTAAGTATTTATTCAAAATCCACAAAATGATATGAAATTAACGCCAAAATGTTTAATTCAAAACTAAACCACCCAGTATGTTCCACATTATTAATAGTACAAATCGTAACTACGAAGAGATACACAGCAAACTAAATTCTCTAGGTGGAGGGAAAAGGGGGGGCAACTGAATGAGCTCTTACACCATACCCCATTTCAAACATGATTACAGCAGATATTCTAATATTTCCTGTGGATTTTCTGTTGATCCCAAAAACCCATTGCAATAATCTGTCTGTCGCGTCTTTTGAGGTCATGCCAGCCTTCTTGCAACAGTGATGTGATAGCGAAAGAGTTAAAGGTGCATTGTTGCACTTGACTGCTGAGATAAAAAAAAAAAAAAGAAAGAAAGAAAGGTGGACCACTGCAACATTTCTGTTCTGGTCTCCCTCAAAGATCAGAGAAATGCTATTTGAAAAATGGGAGAGCATGCAGGAATAAATATCTTCCTATAGACATTTTATGTGTGATTTCTAGAACTCGTACTGAGTGCCAAGGAAACATGACTCCGTCGGAGTTAATGCTGAGGATTTAAAAAGAATGAAGATGTCACAGGTACTTACAAACAATAGATAAACAAGCCAAGTGTGTTTTCTCTCGAGATATTTTCGATTACAGCGAAACAGTTCTGTGTTGGCCATTTTCCTATCACACCTGAGTCTATTTATTGGGGTTTTTTGTTTGTTTGTTATTATTATAGTTGTAGTTATAGCAAATTGATCATTAAAATCTCAAAAATGTTGACTGATGTGTTATCTGAAAGGACAGTGATTGCTCGTGTGTTCTGGAGCAAGTAAACCTCCTTCAAACCCACCAACATGGATTTTGTTGAAGTTTAGACTAATCAGTACAGACCACGTGGATTACTGAATTCTAATCGAAACACCAGTAGGTGAGAACATGTTTGTGATTTTTAAAATGCTTCTTTGTGCACAGTGATTTTAAATCGTGTAACGTTAGTAAAGGAAGCACTAATTGCAAGTAGCTTTAAAATTTTTACTTTGATGGCATTTCTGTGGATTTGTAGAAGTTTGGAGTTATCTGTTTCGCTTCCAAGATCGATTCAGTTTCTGTTACTATTGAGGAAGGATTCCCTGCCGTGTTTCAGACAGTCATCTCCTGAGGCTTTGTTTCCTCCATCAGCTATCAAATACAGGAGTGGGTTAAATGGTGCCAAAGGCAGAAATTCAAGAAGTAGACTAGCAAGGCTTGGCTTGACAATGCCAAAGAGTGGGCAGGTCAGACTATCATCATATTTGCCGCAAACGGGAGACATGGAAATCCTTGACCCCTGTCTCCTGCATAGCACCCAGTGACATTTATCACTGAAACAGTGAATGTAATAATAGAAATTCTCCTTCTTCACAGAATATCCTGAAGTTAAGACATTCTCTACCAGCAGTGACTATGACGTCAGAGTGCCTAGTGATATTTCTGAGCTGTTTGCTGGGCTTGTCCCACTCCAAGATTGGCTTTGTCAAGGATCAGTCTATGGACGCCGTGTTTCCAGGCCCTGTGTACAAGCAGGCGGCATCTCTGCCCGAGGGACATCTGAGGCCATTAGGTACGCCAGTCGTTAAACTATCTATTTGGATGACTGTTCGCCTAGATTGCACATATGATTGGATAAACAGAAACTATTCGGGTGACATGTCAGACATATAATAAGTTTCCCTACCATTTGCACTTAAATAGAGATTAGATTAGGATTAAGATGAAGATGATACTAGTTAGGTGAGATGCCCTCAAATAGAGAAAATGATAGGGAAAATTACTACACGGAATCATGTCATCCAAACAGATTCTGCTGTAAGTCTTGTACCACTGACGTAGTACCTGGCGGCATGATTGAATATGTCTGTACACCTTGATGTTTCCCAAACTGGCATTTATCCTGAAATCAAATCTTTTTTCAAGCATTATCTTCAGACTATCCTGAGACACAATCACTTTTTATTTTTTCCCTGAATATAAAAATATTACACTGTCAATTATTGAACTGCGAGCCTGCCAGTTTAATTATCACCCTGCCTCGTGAACTATAAATCTCGCAGTAAAGGCTGAGTATGAACTCTCTAATATATTAATGAACCTGAATAAACTGTTAACCTGCCAGTCAAATTATGAACCTATGGTATCTTAGGCTGGCAGAGAAGACCAGATGGTCCCATTCCGGAATCGGACGAGATGCCTGCCACACGAGAGTTCTATGAAGAGTACGTTAGCACAGACCAGCCCGTGGTGTTCAGGAATGCCATCTCCGAAGCTCCTGCCTTCGAAACCTGGGGTGATGATAAATACCTAAACGAAATGTGAGTGCTTTATCATCAAAATCATCATTATCATCATTATCGTCATCATCATGTTATAGAAATGTCTCAAAGTATAAAATGAGTATCTCCCGTGTGACTATTTCCCCTTTCCAAACATTGTTCAATTCTAAAAGTTTATGTTAAGTAGCCTGCACCAGCCATGTATGATGTTCCGGTTTATGACTTACTATCATGATAAAAATATCCGGCTGTTTTTCTTTGGATATCATTTTTATATAATATTCTACTGTCTGTATTATTCGGATAAGTGTAATAACAGTAAAAAGAAAACAAACACCAAACACACAAATAATTACAATAAATATTTTAAAAAGGAATAATTGAAATTCAAACACGACAGAGCAGTTCAGGCTAACTCAAAGTCATTTAAATTCTTGATGACAGATCTCTTGGCTTGGCCATCCGTGATGATAACGATTATCTGCTACCCTGGCATTTCCAGCCGGAAAACAGAGTTCTTGTTTTTTATATTGCATAGACGAGGGGAAAAATGGGTGATTCTATTTTTCAGAGATGAGCTACTATCTAAAAGCACTTTGGTAAAAATGGCAATATTGAGCAATGCAATTGTTATTGAAATTCCCCACTTACTTCTTGAAAAATTCGGTTTTATTCTCCTTTAAATATTTAAATTTATCATATGATTTTGAAGATCTTTCGGGAGGAAATACTTCAACTTAACTTGTGTTATGACCAGCTTCGTTGAAGGTTTAAGGCGTTCATTTAAATTTTTAAAAACAATATTTCAATTAATCTATGTGTAATGTATATCATTCGTTGAACATTTAAACCAGATATTTAAAAACATCTCATTTAAACAAGACATCAGTAAACTTCTTCGGTAAATATCTGCACTTTTTAGTATTTTCCACTTTGGTATTGACGCTACAAAGAATATCCATCACTTAATAGGGTGTTCCAAAAATATACTTACTCTTTGGGTGACCAGAATGCATTGTTCATTGATTAAGGGCAAACTAAAATGATTGAGTGCATGAAACGGATTATGCACAGATTCCTTGAAAACGATAAGTATCAAATAAGTGGTATGTCTACTGACATAGAAAGCAGATAAATGCATATGGACTACGTATTTTCAAATGTTCAACATGACAAGGACCGTATACTACTTACAAAAAAGGTAACTAATATTTGGGTGAAACAAGAATTACGGCCCTTTGTATTTGCCCTTTGCTGAGAGACAGGTTGCCACCAATCTCTTCTACAAACACATGAGATTATGTGCCTTTAAACTGATCTGTGTTTTTTCCATACACTAATAAAATATAATTTTGTGGTCAACAAAAATGCAATTTTCTAGAAAGTGATCGGGCAACATTTAACCCCTATGTCAAGTTATCGCTTCTTTGATGTTTTTATTTAGAGCATCCTGTGCATAACTCAGGTTATGTGATACTTGTATCGATACCTTAGGTATGGTCAAGTGAATGTATCAGTTCGTGTCAAAGTGGCTAGGAGAAAGGACAAGATCGAATCCACCACACAGGTGATGAAGTTCAAAAAGTTTCTGTACGACTACATGTATGAAGAATGGTATTTGGCTAGCGTCCTACCCAGGGATTTGATGGGAGAACTGCCGGTAAGGATGGACTGACTGACAAACAGACAAACAAACATAAAGAAAGAGACAGACAAACAATAGCACAGACAGATAGGTGGACAGACTGAGGGGCGGACATGGTTAGAGGGGCTGTCGAATGGACAGACAGGTGGATCGAAGGACACACAGAGCAGGTATAGAGTAAGAGAAATGCAAACAGATAGATAAACGACAGATAGACTGACAGAGGGAGAGATAGATAGCTAGACAGAGACAGACAAGCAGGCAGACGGCAGACAGACATGTAGACAGACAGGCAAACAGCCAGACAAACACAGACAGATAAACAGACCGACAGACAGACAGATAGATAGAACACACGCAGACAGTACTACATTTTATGAGATTAAAAGATTCAAACCCATTCCCTGTCCAAACAGCTGCCCAAGTGTGTCCGTTGTGGCACCATCAGCGAGAATCTGATCTCTGCCCAGCTGTGGATGTCCAGTGGAGGAACGTCCAGCAGGGTCCATAGCCATGACGACCATCTTCTCCACTGCGTCATGTTTGGCCGGAGAGATTTCATTCTGATTGAGGGCAAATACAAGAAGCATTTCGACTATGTTTTAGATGTAAGCAAGAACTGTTGACAGCCAAAGTTTGCTTCTGTGCTGTTTTCGCCATAATGGTATTGTATTCATGGTTTGAAAGTGACATTAATGTCTGGTCGCCAGTCAAGATGACTCGTATGCCAGAGTTTCGTCCATTACACTGAGATATTCATCATTTGTTTGCCTTGTCTGGAACAGACATTGGTGATCCTGATTCTCCACTCGGATCTGTTATCAGCCAACCTCAAGATGGAGTTATTGTCATGACGTTTGTTTGTTGTCCATGAATTGAGACTTTCTGTGTAGGTTTTTCTTTGTCTATCCCTGCTTTTTCTACCTTCTATCTTCCCCTTTGATAGCTAGATATTCTAGGCCCCTGTGGCTACAGTTGTCTCTTAGAAATGTCAATTGCCTCTCTCTTGTCGTTTCGATGAGTGATCTTTTCAGATTTGAGTCTTCCAGCAGTGACTTATTCGACACTGACCTATTACTATGACACAGAACTTTAGTCCATTCACTTTCATGGGGGTGAAAAAGTTCCAGCTAACGTGGCAGCAGCCAGACATTGCACATTGAACAGACAAGGACTGACCCCTTAGCACTGGCTAAAATCAGGACAAAAATCGGCAATTGTGAACAGCTTAGCATAGAAATCTATATTTCACCTCACACCACCCCGATATACTTGCTATGTGCATAAATACAACATTACTATTTCCTTATTCTGAGATAAGTATTCTTTTCAATTTCTTCACTGTCAAGATGTAAATCCCATGTTACTTTTATCTCGTTCAAACTCGGATTCCTCTGTTCCGAATTTCTGACTGGTCACCAAACATTTTATTTTTGGCCTAAATGCAAATTAAGACCACATCTGTAACAGTCAGCTATCCACATATAAAAAGAAACAAAAACTCCGATAAGCTAGGAACGGTACAGGTGAGTTCTTGACATTATTAATGTTGATTATCCTTTTTTGTTTGTTTGTTTGTTTGTTGTTGTTGTTGTTGTTTTTTTTTTTTTTGGTATTATGAAAATCACGCTTCGATCGAAGGAAAAGATACAAAGTTAATTGCTGATTTATTTCAGGCAGAATGATTCTTCTTATCAAAAAGTAAAGCCAGTTTTGACCATATCTCAGATCTATGTATTTGAAAGATTTCAACTGTATCTGAGATGTAAGCAGGAAAATGAAGGTTGTGCACCCTGAGGTTTCACAAGGCTGATTCACTCAGACCAAAGGAAAGAAAAAGAATATTTTACAGAAATAATGAAACAAAAAAAAAAAAAAAACTGATGATTACAGAATAACAAAGTTTATAAAGAGACAAAGGGATAAACAAAAGAAAGAACTCAGTATTGAACGGACACAAAGTAAGGGGAAAAAACATAGTAGTGACAGAAATAATGGACCCAGAGAATCAGTAATAAAGATTAGATAACTGTTGATCTGGCAAAAGACGCAGTCAGCAAAAACCTTGTGAAAATACATGAATTAGTCTTTGTTTTTTTATTTTGTCTAAACGGCTGATAATGACGGTAATGGGTGACCTAGATAAAGGTGAGTGGCCGCTCCAGTCCTCGTGATTTGTGATTTGGCATTCGATCGTTGATTTAACCTGACCAAGGGGAGTCTTCATGTCTGTCATGGCTAATTAGTTTAGCTTTCCGAAGCTTGTTGTTCTGGGCAAACAGAAACCACCACCAGCAGCAGCACCACCACCACCATCACCACAACCACCACCACCACCACCACCACCACCACAACAACAACAACAACAACAACAACAACAACAACAACAACAACAACAACAACAACAACAACAACAACAACAACAACTGTTTGTTTACTTCTGGAGCTCACTCACCTGGTGGCTGACATCTTCTCCTTCTTTTGCCCGGACACCGCCTTGCCACTCCTGGTATCCACAGCTCGGCGTGAGGCCATCATGATGACGTCAATTTCTCTTGCGTCACGGCCGTCGTGTCGTCATCTAAACCAGCATCGTAGCCACGGCTTGTTCATTTATCCAGCATTTTTTGCAAGTTCTGGCATAAAACCAGAATCTATAGGGGTCCTTGTCATTTCCAATGTATCATAATCAAACTGTAGTAAAGTTGGCAGATGGCCTACCTTTGTATCAACTAAAAAAAAAGATAAAAAGAAAGATCCTACTATAAAATTGAACGACAATGTTTGCCAACAAGTAATAGCCACTCTGTCTGTTTCAGAAGCTGGTTTGCTGTACTTGTCTCTTCATAAAGTGATGCCAAGCCTCACTAAAATAGAAGAAATCAGGATAAAAAAAAAAGTATTACTTTCAAGGAATATGACGGTTTATGGTATAAACTGTAAAATGAAAGTTTATTTTTCTTAAGCCTTTCAGTCCCAAGAAAGTAGGATTATCTCGGCTTTTAGAGGCTGCCAATTTTTTGCTGAAAAATTTTGTCGTATTAGGGCAACACATTTATGTGCAAAATCTGAACAATTATAGGTACCTTCCATGCAACAGTCACAGGCCAAAGGCTGATCTAGTCGATCAGTGACTCAACTCACGACATACTACAATACACTTTTGTTCATAATCCTGTAACGATTATATGTAGCAAGATAATTGCAATTATCTTTTTTTTTTTCTTTAAAAAGAGATCTAAGCTTATCCAAATCCAGCAAGTTTCCCCATTCTCCTTCACACTTCTCTATATTGACGGCACCTGGAAGGATTTGCTTCTTACAGAGACAGATCAAAAACATGACAACATTTTCATTGTCTACCGACTAAATAACTCACATGGCTACATTTCTTCATGTTCTTGGCTATTTGAACTCATTATTAAAGATGAAGAGCTAATTTACAAAGACTTTCCCTATCAGCACCTTGCAAGAAGAACAGACTGTTGTAACCCAATGAATGTTGTATGCACTAGAATGAGCCCTTTTTTTGTTCGGCCAGCTAGGTTACTTTTCTCTGCCACATGTACAAGAAGTGTAGGACAAGCATTGGAAAAAAAAAAAAAACATTTTTCTCTTGTTATTTGAAACATGTGGTGAAAAAAATAATCACAATAGAAAACAAACAAACAAACAAACAAACAAACATATTCACAATATGGTGAATTTTTCTGAATTTTCTGTTAATGATATTTCACAAAACAAGCCAAAAAGTGATATTTTCCTTCTTTACAATGCTTGTGTTATACCTCTTGTACTGGGCAAAGGGAAGTAATTTCACTGAACGTCAAAATGGCTCATTTAGTTCATCCTGATTACATGTCCAGTCCAGCGAAGCTAGTCCTTTGCGATCATGGCCTCAACGCTGACAAGGCCAGCTCTGCCCAGAACCTCTAGGTTTATCGGTATTGGCAGTAAGTCATATATAAAATACAAATAAACAGTAGTTTGGGATCTATAGCAGAGTGAGTTAACAATATATGGAAAAAACCTTACGTATTGCTTTGTTAGTATTGTGTTACAAAAGAAAGAAAGAAAGAAAGAAAGAAAGAAAGAAAGAAAGAAAGAAAGAAAATCACTACCGCCCGCCATGTTTAACACTTAATTTCTTTTTCTTCGTTTTATTTCTCAGGGTCTGGATTATTTCATTTCTCAGTTCTAATTTCGCAATGCATAGCTGTTCTATCCCGTAAGCCGATAATGTCTTGTAAGGCTAGGCTTTTCATAAATGGTGTACAATTTCCGCTCGCTGAGAAATCGATACTAGATAACGCAAGATCTGATAATTCAGCGCAAAGTGAAGAAAAAAGAAGGATAAATGAACACACAGGACCAATTAAAACTCGTTATGACCGGTTAGAGCTGCAGGACAATCAATGGAAAGTGCCTTAGAGATCATGGTAATTGATAACGAAAATAAAATGGCAGACCGTGTATATATATATATATACATGTACTTCGTTCGGCGAAACATCATTTCTTTGGAATTTTGTTTCTAAAAAAATATCGATTTTTCACGACCTCTGTGTTATAATTATTTAGTCGACACAATGCTGTTTTAAGATAACTTGATACACTTTGTTATCGTTCCACAAGATAGAAAGAAAAGATTAATCAATAGCCTTCAGGAAAGGACAACTAAAAACATTAAATTTAAGGCGACGTAAGTCATGGCCCAAAACGTGACGATTGGAGTGTGGATAGTGCACAGCTCGCGAGGAGGCGCCGCATAGTACAGAACGTTTCATGCTGAAAAATGGTGGCAAATCTTTAATACCACCAAAAAAAATTACTCCGTAAACATTAAAGTTATCCTGTAAACTTACATTGAAAATGTTCTAGTACTGTAAAATGCTTTTCACACCTTGAAAATTCACCAAGCTTCGGCTCC
>JBCAUA010519461.1:0-16871 GCA_038406235.1 Peronia verruculata | reverse complement strand
TAGGCCTGAGTGCCGCTGTTTCTTTCAAAATTTCCAAATTCCAAATTTCTACCCACAAAAATTCTCAGCAAAAATTGGCAACTTCTAAAAGCCGACATAATCCTATCTCTTAAGATTGAAAGGCTTAAGAAGGCCTCTGTCTCCCTAAGAAAGTGTAGTGGCTCGAATCTTAGCTTGATGGTGGAGAAGGATAGTTCTGTTGCCCTTAAATAACAAAATTCATATGAATTCCAACCCATGTAACCACTGAGTGAAACACGCACGAAATGAAACTTGTTTGAATTTGAAATTTGTTAATTTGATTTGGACTTGATACTAATTTTATGAAAAGCATTACGAACTGGATCTGTGAATTTGAAACTTCCTAATGTCCATTTTGATATGCCAGAAACAAACTTGCAACTTGCTTGGCTAGGGACCAACGGGTGATAAATGATAGCTACAGACTAATGAGAAAGGCAGTCACTCAAACAGAAGTTACATGATTGTTTTAAGCGATGTTAGTGCTTAAAAATGAATTACAAGCTTGAAATAAATCTTCGCTCAATACGTGAAGTAAATTGTGAAGTTTTTAAGCTATATCTCATCGGTAAGGTCATAGTTTTTGGAAATGCCTGGAGGAGGAATCAGATGCTTCCTCTTTCATTTGTCTTTGTGTAAAGACAATGGTTCATCATAATGAATAGTTTGCTGATTACTAAAATAAACCAATACTCGAGACAAACTACATAACAGATTTAAAGACTTGCTACATTGTGCAGACTCTTGTTGGCACTGGAGTTTTTACATAAGAAATGTTAACAAACTGAACTGGTTGAGAATGTAGTGAACTGTCAATATACTCTAAGTGTATGCAAGAAATGGGTCTGGCAAGCCATGGTCGTCGATGTCTGCTCCAGACCTGACACCTAAAGAGAGAAGAATATGCAAATTATTGACGAAATGGTGATGTTTGACATCTAAAAAACATTGTCGATTAAATAAAAGTCATAATAGGATTGATGTTTGTGTTTAAGCTAAGTCGGCAATATGATCGTATCTTGTTGGGTTTGCCACCACAACCGCGCCATCTTGGATTTTGGCTATCTGTGAAAAGGCTATGTTTAAAATTTAATACCCTCCGCTAAAAAATCAATGAAACTTAATGGGAAAATTGATCAACAAGTTGTCTGGCATATTGCCTAAAACGTTACGTCTTTTCAGCTCTTCACGTGGAAAAGAAAATAGTCTTGAAATGTTGGCATAGAAAATGCCGTGTGAAATGTTAAATTTCGCAGTCCTTTCATAGCAAAAACTTAAGTATACTGGTCTCAAAAACTTACAAACAGAATGGCCGCATATCGTCTTTTTGTGAAAATCACGGTTGCCTCCGGTCTTGAAATATGTGGAGATGGAACAATTGCCTTATTAAGATCCTTGAGGAGTTCAGTTCTACTTTATTCTGTGGTCAACTCTGATTGTCACTACAGACAAAACATGCTTTCTCTCTTAATAATAGTTGGATTAAGAAGCAATAAGTCGCTTCAACCAAGCGAGCGTATAGCGTGACGGAAGTCCGAACCAGAAAACCTTTGCATGTCAGTGGATACCTAACTGGAATGAAGGCAACTGTGCTATAACGTTAATGTTTTTTCATATTCTTTTAAATGTTATATTTTACACATCTTGCACAAACTATAAATACTCGACTCAATCTTGAACATAGTTTAACTGTGGGCATAAGAAGAGGCGAGGTCTTTGGTTTGTTTTGTGTTTCTCATAAAGTGATTAAGAAACAGCTTAGATTGCATGTTTCAAACTAAAATGTAACTCTCAAATCATAGGTATCGTGATAACAACAGAAAAACGAAAGGTTCTAGGAGCGACAAAATTGTGTTCGGTAGTCTTTCAAAGTAAACGGCATTACGACAAATAAAAAAACAAACAAGCAAACAAACAAATTCAGATACAATCTTCGCCAAAGCCATTAGGCAGTTGATAGAAACAGAATCATACACGTTAGAAAACAGTATAGTCGTAATCATGCTGATGAGTCGTTAACTCCAACACAAACAAACAAACTGCAGAGGCTACATGTATAAGGGAGAGATACTTAATTAACTAAACTCCTCTCATCTCTAATGTTCTGAAAATCTCTGAAAATAATGTTCTCTTATCACTGTTTCATGACATTGTTTTCTTGCTTTGTGTGAGTGTGTGTGTGTGTGTGTGTGTGTGTGTGTGTGTTTAAAGAATAAATTAGTCTCCACAACTCGATCATCAGAAGCTTCTCACCTTGTCCTGTGGATGGAAACGGAAATCAAAGTTGTGCTCGTGTGAGTGCTTGTACTTTAAACGCCAGGTTCATATGAAGCAAGAAAGCACCGTGTTGTTTAATGAGAGACCAAGAAAGCACCTTGTTGTTTAATGAGAGACCAAGAATGCACCTTGTTGTTTAATGAGAGACCAAGAAAGCACCTTGTTGTTTAATGAGAGACCAAGAAAACACGTTTAATGAGAGACCAAGAAAACACCTTGTTGTTTAATGAGAGACCAAGAAAACACCTTGTTGTTTAATGAGAGACCAAGAAAACACCTTGTTGTTTTGTTGTTTAATGAGAGTATCCTGCAAGTGTACTTTGTTGCATTTTGTTAAAAAGTAAAAAAAAAAAAAAAAACAAGTTAAGGGAGTTTAAATTGCGTAATAATCAATTTCAGGTATTACCTTTATTAAGTTCCTTCCATTTCTTTTGTTTATTACCTGTCTTTCTTTCTTTTCCTATTGTACTTTTTAAGACATTCTAATCTTTGTTTTAGAAACAAAATAAATAAGATATAATAAGATAAAGAAATATAATTATAATAATAATGACTAAAAAAAAAAAAAAACATCTTCCAGCACACGAGAGTTATTGATTTTCTAAGTTCCGGAGAAACAGTTAAGTACTCAACTGCTGGATAATTTGAGTAACAAATAACAATACCTGCTGGGCTAAAACGATCAAATGGACAGCTCCAGGGGACGTTTTAATTTGCTGGGAAAGAGAATGGTGAGTTTAACGACCTAAAGATAACTATGTAAATTGTATAGCCTTTCGGGGATAAACTATTAAGTTCCATAGTGAATTTCTTGTTCCAACAGCATTGCCACCGGGCAGAAAATAATTAGTTGACATCGGGTCTCATGGTATTGTCCGAGAAATATGTTTGCTTGGTCACCTCTTTGTCTGTCTGTCTGTCTGTCTGTCTGATATGGCTGTCCACCAGGCTACCTCTATATTATCTGTCTGTTTCTCTACATGTCTGTCTAACTTCTGCCTGTCATGCTGTGAGCGCACTTCTGTCTGTCTGTCTGTGTCTGTCTGTGTCTGTCTGCCTGTCTGTCTGCCTGCATGTCTGTCTAATATTTGCCTGCTAGATTTTGTCCGTGTAATTGTTATCTACCCCTGTGTGTCCGTCCATCTGTCTGTCTGAATCTGTGGTCTGTCTGTGCTCGTCCGTCCATTTGTGTGTTTGGTTGTGTGGCATCTGCTGGCTAGATTTTGTCGCTATAATTATTGTCTGTCTAAGTGAGTGATCTCCGTTTAGTAAGCTATTTGTTCGTCTATTCTTTCCACATCTGCCTGATGTCAATAAGAATTGCCTGTAATGGTCGCATAACGTAGGTACCACAAGTAAATCAATTCTTGATCCTTGAATTAGCACTGAGGCCTAACTTCTCTTTCTTTCAGATGTGCGACTGTTGTATATGCCTATATAATAATGTACATAATCTCTATACATATTTATTCAGTAAATACAATAAATAAATGAATAAATAGATAAACAAATAAATAAATAGATAGACAATAAAATAAAGAAATAAAATAAAAGTAAAATAAAATAAATGAACTAAAATAAAATAAAATAAAATAAAATAATGGAGATAGAAACGCAGCCTATTAATGTATTTTATTTCATTTTATTTCATTTTGTGTGCTTTACTTAATTTATTTTATATTTATTTTATTGTCTATATGTTTACTTTGGGGTTTGCTTCATTGGACAATAGTTAGGCTGTAAGTCTGATCATTTATCATTGAACTAGACGAAAGTGAAGGACTCATAAATAGCCTATAAACAATAAATTGCAGACACGCTGAAAAAAATTTGTGATCGCTTGACAAACTATTCAGACCTTTGATAGCCTACCTATTGCGCTTAATAACAAAGTAAACCATCTCTTAAGGTTTATACTAGCCTACTCTTAACTGAAACATAGCTAATCAAAGGACAATAGCAAATTTTCAATATTTCTTTAAAGAAAGGGTAGTGTTTTTTCTTTGTCCATTTCTATGAGCATATTTTTGTCAGGAAAATCTTAGAGGTTTCCGGTGATAGAACAATAATGAGAGCATAGAAAACGTCATCAAAGCCTCACTAATATCTGAAAACACCAACCTTCACAGAAATCAATGTTAAAGTCCTCAACATCATTGCTGTAGACACGCTAAAATTTCCGGGTGAACCTGGTACATAATATTTCTTTCTTTTTTCTCCCTCCCCTTTTTAACTGAGAGGAATTTGAAAATATTGCAGCAAAATAAATGAGAAGATGTTCTTCAGTTGCGAATGTAAGCTTACCGTATGTTGCCCCTAAGGGTGCTTTCTTTCAGTGGCACACATATTATGAAAGTTGATGAAACAGAACGCCGTTTTATTCGTAAATCTAGATAGAAAGAAATATTAGTCTAACTATTGTATCGTTTACGGTTAAGGATTTCTGCTTTTTAAAAGGTTCACTTTGAATAACAATTGTCTTGATTCGTGTTCTATCTCAAAAATTGATCATCTATTGGTTTTTAAAGCCTCTGTGCTCTACGTTTGAGCTCTCCCACTTTTGTGCCTTCGGCTACGGCTTGGACTGTTCGGCTCTCATCAAGAGGACGAAATGGAAGAAATTCTGAAGAAATGGAAGGTCAAGTCAAAGGAATCTTTGAAAACGGGGATAAATTAATTAATCCTGAAGATTACAGTAGTTTATTTATGGCTTTACATATAATATCGAAAAGACCAAATCAAGACTGGAGAGAGAAGAAATATTACAACTCATGAAAATAATCACAACGGCGACATTTACGAGTATTTCCTACAAGACAGAGTTAATTAATACGGATGTTCCAAATATGATTTGCCGCCTGTACGTGTGCTTTAATTTTTTTTTTAGGTCGCTGCTTTTCATCTTCTGTCTGAGCCTTCGTTTATTTATTTATTTATTTGTTAATTAATTAATTAATTAATGGGAAAATTGATCAACAAGTTGTTTGGCATATTGCCTAAAAAGTTACGTCTTAATTAATTTTTAAGCCTTTCTACACTGAGATAGTACGAGTTTAATTAGCTGCCTGATTTTGGTGAGAGATTTTTGATTTTTATTTCCTAATTTGGAAATTTTGCTTGGACAATGGCATGCAGCCTACTCTTTCATCGACTTTGATCTGCTAAAGGTTCTTTAATGTGCGTGCCTACTCACGGAACCTCCGAAATATGTTTGCCCTTATCCGAGAAGGCTAGACGTCGGGCTTCCCTACCAAGAAGAACCCATGGGACCCTTGAGTCACTAAAAAAAAAAAAAATAATGCAGGTTTCGATCTTCGTGGCCTTCTATCCCCCGATGCAGAACCGGTGAGTCTTACCGCCATGGGTTGTTTTCTCCATGAGCAGACGCCAAACCACAGAGCCTTTCTCAAAGTCGACCCTCCCATAATATATCACAGAACATCCCATTGTCTTCTTCAGTTTTACTTTCTCCGAGCTATCTTCTCTCACCCACTCACTCACTCGGTCACTCGCTCAGTCAGTCATTTGGTCAATCAGTCAATCAGTTTCAGTCAGTCAGCAAGTAAGTCAGTCAGTCAGTCAGTCACTCACTCACTCACTCACTCACTCACTCACTCACTCACTCACTCACACGCTCACTCACTCACTCACTCACTCACTCACTCACTCACTCATTCCCTCATTCACTCATTCATTCACTCACTTATACTCTCACTCAGTCACTTACTCAGTCCCTCCCTCCCTCACTCACTCATTCAAGTCACTTATTTACTCATGCCTAACATCTTTCTCTGAGTGGTCAAGTGAGGTACCAACTTTTGAATTCAGTATATTATTTCATATGAGACGCGACACGATGAAATCAGGCACTCATCAAACTGAGCCGACAGGAGAAATTAAGTGTTTTTCAACAGTGAATGAATTTTTAACCTATATTTTTTTTTTTTTTCATCAAACCCTTTTACATCAATCTAAAAATGCATTTCATCGTTCAATTGACTGAAATGGAGGGAGTAAAGGCCCAAAAATTGTAATTTAGTGGTATGGCCTAACAAAGATAAAGAAGGATTTACAAAACTGATAAGCCATTTTCTCACTAAATTCATCTGCAGCAACAGGTCACCCCCATCATCTTTAATTGCCAATATCTCAACTTCTACTTAAGGTAGACCAATACTTTTTTTTCACACACTGAAAGGGAAATGAAGAATCTTCACAGTGATACCAATAACTCCATATGCTCAAAATTTGACGTGCGCCTGATTTCATTGTGTCACATCTCATATGTACTTACATAATGAAGAAGAAGAAAGAAGACGAAGAGGATAGCTAGATTTCCTGTTTGCTTAAATAAATCTACAGGTAATGGGATGACCCACTTCAGAGCAGTCGGGACATTATGGTTGCATAACGTCTCAATGCACCTGAGAGCCCATCCACCTAAGAACCTGCCTTTTCTGTCTCAAATTAACCAGGTCCGAAAGCGGAGACCATTGTGATAATAATAGTAATAACTGGACTTCACAACTTTTCTCTATCTCTGATACTGTCAGAGAAGGGAGTTTAAGAAAAACCATAATTACATCACATGACGGAGTGAAACGGAATGGATGCCTCTGTTTTTCATGTATAAATTTAGTGTTGTCAGTGAAAAAAAAACAAAAAACAAGTGTACATGTACTTTACTTTCATAAAGAAAAACAACTTTGTAATGGTTCTTCTATGCTGAGATATTCATGGTGAAAGTGAACTTCTGTGACAATGGTCAGTAAAATCCAATTTTCTGAATGAAGCTCACTTTTTATATCTCTAGTCTTACACATTTCACTAAGTTACACAACATTATGATCTTTTCAGTGGTAAATTCTTCTACCAGATGATTCAGATATAATTTTTCATTCTCAATGTTTGCAGTGAAAGACCACAATAATTCTGTTTGAACGCTGCTTATGCTATTGACAGTGCAGTGTGATGTTTCCCTCAACATACTTTAGGCATATAAGAGAAATAAAAAGGCTAAATAAATATCAATGGGAGATCTTTTCACAGATTATCTGCCTCTCCCAAAAGAGGGACTTGTGTAAGGGGAGATCATTTTGACCAGCTCTATTACATCCTTTTGCCAGACAAAAGTGTTGAGGAAGCATTATAAAGAGAAAAAAAAAAAAAATCCCTTTACTTCCTGTCATTCGAAAGACTGATCACAAAAAAATTTGATAAAATTATAACAAGAAGAAGAAAGCATTCTCGTTATGCCATAATATTATGAAATTTTTCATGGTGTATGTTTCATGATTCAAGCAAAAGACGCAAAAGTGATTTTTTTTTTTTTTCCCTCGTTACTCTGCTTGTTCAATCCCTTTTTTGTCTGGTAAAGGTAAGTAATAGGACTGAGCACAATGATCTCCCATTGACTGATTTAATAGAGTTGAAGTCATTTACTAAATGTCTTGCGACTAGGGCAAAGGAGTCAGAAGTCGTGCCGGGCGATAAAGATCTACGGTCCTTTTTGGTCATTTTTAACTACTTTCTGACTAAGATACATGTACTAAATTTTTGTTTGTTTTCACAAAACGACAAAATAACCTTTTTAAATCTGAAAAAAAAAGAAAAGTTTTGGTATCATTGTCGGAAAATAGTGAAAAATAGTAAGAAAACGGCTGTGACTTGAACTCACCCAGCGCAGCTTCTAACTTATTTGCCCTGGGTGCAAGACAAGTATATCAGCAAAAAAAGACAACTGTGTGAAACTGATCATCTCATATAGATCTAAACTACCACACCCTTTAATCATCTGTTGTTTGTTTTGTTTTTGTTTTTTTTAAAGTGATTTTATATCTCAATTTTGCTCTCCAGGTTGCAGAACATTTGTTACAAGGGTAACATGCCAGCAGTGGAAGACAAGCCAGTTCTGAAAATCACATGGCCAGTGTTTATGCTTTTGGGTCACAAACCAGAGTAGACTGCAGTTTTTATTTGTTAATTCACTGTGTTATGTGAATATTTTGCTGCTGCTTCATGTTCCCCGATGATGTAATTGAGCATCTGAATTATTTTGCTTAATGAGTTCCTTTCTCATTTGGTTTTTAAATGTATCAGTTAAATTTCTTTTTTGTTTTGTAACAGGTAGACTAAATATGAATAACAGTGAAATAAGGTTTGAACTAAGGAATATTGAATGGGATTGTTGAAATCATTGTCACAAACTTTTTCATGTGGTCACTTTCAATAAAAAAAATAGAGTTTTGGCTGATTTCATGAATTTTACTGAATGAAAAACAAAAGTTTTGAGTTTCATTGTGTGAATCAAGTTTTTGCATTTATTGTTCTGTTTTAACTGTTTATCGCCCAGCACTTCTGTTTTAACAAGTATTTGCACTTGTATATATTGTAAATAAGACTAGGGAGAGAGTGAATATTTTGGACCAGTTACATGTTGTTTTACTGGTAGAACAATAAGTAGTTGCATATTGCAATTGAATGAGTGCCATAAAACACGTTTTCTGAAATCAGCTACATCTGATCCATAAGTAAATGTGAGAAATGAAACCTGCACCAAAAATGTGACTACAAAGAGATTTTACATGATTTCTACAAAATTTAAACCAAAAAAAATCAGATGGATTACACATCATTAGGAATGTAAGTCTTGCATATGGACAAGGATGTTTTCATATCATATTTGTTTACAGTGTTATGTGGTTGGTTTTAAATACGTCTTTCAACTTCCTTGGTGGAGGTTATCTCGACGGTGCTACCTAGACAGATTCTACGCTGCCACGCAGGGATATACGGATAGCACTGCGAAATATCCCACCCAGTCACAGTATACTGACACCGGGCCAACCAGTCCTAGTGCTATTTCCATAATGCCGGTGCCAGGCGGAAAAGCCACTAGATTGCCGATTTTAAAGTCTTAGGTATGACCCGGCCGGGGATCGAACCCACGACCTCCCGATTGCGAGGTGGGCACCTTAATCGTTCGGCCACCGCAATCGGTCAGTGTTATGTGAAGAATATTCACCTGTTTAAATATTTTGTTCAGCAGTGAAACAGTAGTTGTTCATGTTGGTTGTAAGTGAATATGTTCATGCTTTACATCACCGGTGAATCGCTACATTCATTCAAATGCACAGTTCATAATAGTGTTTTGCCTGATACGTAACCTGCCAAATATGCTCTTGAATTGGATCCTGCTTGGCAGAGCTAAATGCTATTATTTTATTTTGATAGTAGGTTTTAATTGGAAAATATTATGTTAGTCATCTGTTCAGATCAATAAAATAAGCAATATACATATACATATATTTATATATTTTGCCGATGTAATGCAGTTTATGTGAAAACCAGAACAGTGCTTTATGTTGCAAGTATTACTGTATAAAATTAATCTTTATTTACAAGCCACACCAGTATGGTTTTATTTTTCCTTATTTGATGAAAGCAAATTAATGTGAACTCAAGATTAGTACATCTATTTAAGTTATCATTGTTATACAAAAATCAGATGATATTTCTTGATATCGAATAAAAGAAAGTATATAACTAATCTCACTGTTTTGATGCTGTTGTTGCTACTATAGCTTGTGGTTTCTGATGTAAAAATTATTTCTGTGTGGAATATTTTTGTTTGTCAGTTGAAGCTTTCGTTTTCATATTCATTTAATCTTTTTAATATTTCTTGTTCTCTCAGTCTGTTCTCATCTCTGCTCCATTGCCAAAAGTTCACTCCCTGAGAATGAATTACATTCTATCAAACAGCTACACTTATATCCAGATTTGCCATCTGAATATTAGAACAAATTGTAAAATCTTGCAATATTTGTGAATTAAGACATCATTTGAAATGTTAAGCAACAATAATATGCTTTAATGGGTAGACAGTGGACAGTTAAGTCCTGAAAGCAGTGGCTGTGTACAACAATAAAAAATAAAATGTACTGATTGATTCATGCAAAGTGCATGGAATTTTTCAACAACAGTTACATACAGGTAGTCATTGATTTATGATCATGTTAAGTTATTACTGACAGGTCGTAAGTCAGTCTGAGATTTGTTCCGTAAGTTCAGTCTGAGATTTTTTGTCTTGCGCCTCGTGAGTAGCGTTCCGTAGCCAAGTACTCGTAAGCTTTTTGCCTTGCTGGGCTTGAAGAGCACAGCAGGCACACCCACCGAGATGCCTACTCTTAGCAGGCAAAAATGGTGGTGTCCATTAGTTCAACACAGCCAATGGCATTGATGATTCAGGGGGTGGTGGGCATGATGTAGATCTAGGAGTTTCGAGCTCAGCTCTCCATGAAAACATTTGTTCTATATCTAGATCTAGTTCTACAAGGGGAATGGGGAAAATTTTGAACCTGATATTTAAAAAATTATTTATTATTATTATTACTTTTGCAATCAACTTCTTGCATAGAAATGCCGACATCTAGCTATTTCAGACTGATAAATATGAATGTTCAAAACTCATTCGCAGTAACAAAATTGGATGGAAAGTAAGCGGAAATTTCAGTCTCTGCTCAAAATTTCCCAAATTCAAATGAATACTTGTTAAATAATTCCAGAAATTAGATATATTTAGCTATTTCGTTGTCATGTAATGTCTGAATCTATATCGAATGTAAATTCCAGTCACACATGAGAGGATTGCTGAGCAACCATTTGTGCTTGCCAAGCACTCCGTTCTGTAAGTTGTGCTAGCCAAGCATTGTGTTTGGCGAGCACACAAAGACAAAAGGCTTATGAGTGCTTAGCTACAGGAACAGACCTCTGGTCAAAAGTCAGTCTATGATAAATTACTGTAAGTATAATATGCTGTGTCATGATATTGTAATCATCATAAAGTTATATTTTATTTTATAAAAATACGATATAACTGTCAGACCGGTAACTAATGAAACAATTCAAGAAAAACAAATAACACAGAAATCTATAAAGAACTTGATAGCGATGGTTAAATCTGCCAAATTTTCGAGTCAACTTGACTCTTCAACATTTTCTCAGTTCATTATTTCATTTTCTTCTTTAGACATTTATATCTTTCTTTAAATTTTTATACCTTTATGGATTTAAGTGAGACACTGCATGCTACAGTACACTGCATACTAAAGTACAGATAATTTATCATGAGTAAAACGTACAAAAATATAAAAAACAGGTGTGAACAAAAAGAGAGTGATGCCTCCTGACCAGATGGTCATAAAGTCAATCAGTTGTAAGTCGCATAGGTTGTAAGTCGACAACTACCTGTAATATTGAATATTTTGTGGAAATGAAAATAAAAACAAGGGGCATTCATTTTACATTATACATTAACTTCAAAGCAAATTACAGACGCAGAAATTATATATACAAATAATAAAAGTTATCTACAAAGAAACCTCACATATTCTTCTCAGATTTCCAAAATTGCTATTACGGAAATACATGAACATGTTCTATCTTCACAATATAAATGATCAGAACATCTTGTATCAGAAATCTCATATCGTCACGCCCTCCCCCCCCCCTCCCATGCACCGTCTTTGTATGGAGAGCTAAAAAAACAATTTCATATATGTAGCTGAGGCAGTATGGTGATAAAAATCATTATGTTGTTGAAGGTTTGTAATATGTTAGGCAGAATCCTTCAATTGTTATGGCTGCAGTTTCTCTGAAATTTTTTTTTGCTATCTAATGTAATTAATAGTGACACTGACAGCTTTCCCCATATTAACAGGCACAGTGCTCTCTTTTTTTTTTTTTTTTTCGCTGTTTGTGAGCTGCTTCAAACATACACATTCTATTATTAGAATAGTTGGAAATTAACATAGAGAAGAAGCTATCTTGATATATCCCATGACAAAACAGGTTTGCCCAACATGGTTTACACTTGGACAGCAAACAGAAGTGGCAATATGTCCAATACACTTTCATACAATGTTATAATGCTGCATGTTCAGGCCATGCATAATATATGAAGTACATGTAAAAGACACACTTTCATAGGAAGTGTACATCGTTTCCTAAGGACCTGGTACTGACAGTAGAATTTCAAAATATTTCATGCCTCTGGAAATATTTGCGATTGACATCTGCCATTTCTGTTAATGAAATCTTTTCCCACCAGGGAAGGGAAAGTTTTGTTGAAAAGCAGGTAAATGATCACTGTCAGTCTTTATTCAAAGCTCATTTCATTATTAGCATCACATTTTCCACCTATTATTATCATAACCAGTTCATGGTCAATTTACAATCTCAGCAGATGAATTTACAATCTCAGCAGATGAAATAGCTTCAATTTTGCCTTGATGAATTATGCGAAGAAAATGGGTCATGTGGTTGGGAACATCATGTTACACATATGTCTATAACCAATACTAATATGACCGTAAGAGATAAGGCATATACACAGTAGTTGACAAAGTATGTGCATTAAGTGCATTAGTTAGTAATTGGAGATCGTTGTGCTCAGTCCTATTACTTCCCTTACCACACAAAAGAGAGATTGAACAAACAGTGTAAAGAAGAAAATAATCACTTTTGCACCCTTTGCTTGAAACATACACCATGAAAAATTCCCAAAAATTATGATGTAAAGAGAATGTTTTCTTCTTGTTGTCATAATTTTATCATTTTTTTGGTCATCAATCTTTCGAATGGCAAGCAGTAAAAGGATTTTTGCCTCTTTACACTACTTGCTCGACACATCTTTTGTCTGGCAAAGGGAAGTAAAAGTCTGGTCAAAATGATCTCCCTTTACACTTCCATTATCATGTATGTGACAAACAGACATGAAAATTTTATACATAGAAAATTAGGTACATGTGATCCTCTTGGAACAAAAACAACATCTCAGCAATCATAAAAAAAAAAAAAAAAACATATTTACAACTATAAAATAGTTCTAATATTGCTGGGGGGTTTTTTTTTTTCTGTTCTTTTTTCCTCATCTTCCATTTTTTCGTAGTTTTGCTTTGCACTGAGAACTGAGAAAAGAAAGCACCGAAGGTGCCAGACTTCATTTAGAGCCAATGCTTCTTCATGTTGATTGGACCTTTTTCCTTTTATTTGTTATGCACAAAATATATGTATTATGCTAAGCCATACTATGTCAGACCTCTCACACATCTTTCTACATGATGTGAGAACACTGACATACTTACCTAACAAGACTGAGTGCAATATGAATGTAATATGATGCTTTATTATATAACTTCTTCACTCTGCCACCCCCCCCCCCTCCCCCCACTCTCTGCATGGGCTTAGGCACAAGTGAGTTCTCCAGTTGGTTTAGCATAAATTATAGATACATCAGTCTGTAAGTCCACATTTTCACCAAGTGGCTTTACCAAATGGAAGTTGCAAGCATAAATTATGATGCTCAGAGATATAGTGCACCATATTTAGGGAATATATTGTTTCTGGCGGGTTGGTAAGATCTGTGAGAATTCCAAGTATCAGGATTCCCTTTCTCATGTTCTCTATGCCTACACGCAGATTGAAAGAATACAGCCCCCCCCCCCCCCCTCCCTCCAACCCCAAACCCCCCAAAAATTTAAAACAAAAACAAGAAAATTTATTAAACATACACTGTATCCTGAAATGAGAAGAGTGAAATAACAAAACAAAAAACAAAAAATGAGAACAGTGAAACATGACAAGATGAGCCTCATTTCAAAGACTCAGCACTGGGTTCCTAACTCAGTGTTAGGAATTGCCACAGCATCATATTTAGGTCTGTGATCTCTTCTCCTTTGATCATCCTTAGCATATTTGGCAGGTTTGTCAGATGGTTTTTGTTTCTTGCCTGTATGGTCCAATTGTGAAAATGTAGTAGCAACATGGTTTGAATTGTCTTTTTCATGATGAACAATTTTCTCCTCATTGTTATTAGAGACATCAGTCCCTGACTGGCTGTTAATATTATTCTTTGCACGTGATGATGCTTTATTTTTATGCACTGAGTGTTGGTCCTGACAGAGATCCGAGTGAGAACTGGGCAAGAAATCTGTATTTTGACGCGATGCACTTTGATTTTGATTTTGTCCAGCATGCTGTTGTATGCTGCCATTTGCGTAATGGGCTTCTGCTATGCCCTCCATTTCCAATGATTCGTTGGACGATGAGCTCTCCTGGCCGACTGGGGCCATTCTGGTATTTTGAGTTGTCCTGTGTGAACTAGGAAAGGAAGCTGTAGGTTGTTTTCTTATCTCTTCCTCCCCTTCAGATCCTGATTTCTTACAGTTCAAACAAATACAGATAACACAAGATTTTGATTGAGCAGATCCATCAGAGTCGTCAGTTTTCTCCTTATTACTGGATCTGAAGTAAGAGACGGTGGGCATATTTGTTTCAGTATTGTGAGGGAGTTAACATTGAACGAAGTAATGGTGGGAGTCAGTGTCCTCAAGAAATAATCAAGAATTTTATTTTTTTATTTATTTATATTTTTTTTCATAGAGACACCTTATCTCACATTTTTAAACAATCACTTTCCCTGTTTCCATCTTTCAGATCATTAAAGTCATATGCAAAGTGAGATATAGATTCTATTAAGAATTTTAAAACTGAAATTGGGGCTCATACACTGTGTATATCGATTGATGTGTCCCTTTCATGCAATACCTGATGAGTTCCAAGACCTTTAAATACCACGCATACCGATATTCTCTTAAAATCCTATGAGGCATCAAAGGGAGACAACAGAAAAAGTTTCAGTACACTACATTGACATCCTCACAGTCAATGCCCTGATAGCTCAACTAAAATTAATATGCCCTTCTCCTGCGACTTCAAGTTATCCATAGGACACTGAATTGAAGTGAACATATGTATACAAACTTGAAAGTACGCAATGACAATCATGAAATTTGCATTCAAAGTGCTCATAGCTGAGGTAATTTACATGCAATTCCAAAGAGTTTCCTATGAAACCATCATCATAACTACTACTGTTCACTAACACTGCTGTCATCCTTAGTTACCCCCTGCTCAGGAAATCACTAGCTAAATCACAGAAAATATACTGCAGCTGAAGCAGAATTATTGCCACTGCATTGACAGGCAGTATTCGGTTACTGTTATCAGCTGTCCCTATAGTGAGAGATGATGCAGTACTTACTGACATAGGCGTCTGATAACCATGATGATGGCAATGATAAGTGCGATGACAGTCACAATAGATGCTACTACACAACCAACAATGAGGCCAATTTCTGAGGAAATCATGGAGAACAAGTGAAGACTAAGGGGAAAGAACAACAGATGTCCATTTTTTGTTATAGTTTCAAAGTTACAGTCTGTGGATTTAGTCCTAACTCTTATCCCACCTAAAAAGATGAGAAAAAACAGTCATTGTTGTCCAAGGCAATGGTTCAAACTAGTAACCTCAACTAACAAAAAACTCAAAGTTTCAAATAAAAAATGAACACCTTGATCTTCAACTATATACAACTGAGTCACTGAAGACTGAGCCTTTTTGGGGATTTAGATACGCTGAAGACAGTTTTCAGGGGAGTTTCAAAAAATTAAAAAACGCACTTTTTATAGTCCCACATCAACCATTCTAGCACATATGACAGTACTAAAGCAGCCCTGTATGATACAGAAAACAGAGACTGATTATGTCACATACTTATTTCTTACTGATTTTTTAAAAAATGAGACAAATTTTGCATTTCCTGAGAATTTTGGGAAAATATACCTGAAATCAAATAAATCATCTGAAACCAAACAAAGAAAAAAGAAAAAAAAATTATGAATTCCGTGTGGGGGTAAGTTTGTGTAGTGTTCAGGAATGAAAAAAAAAACAACAAAATTCTTACATTCTTGCCCTTCTCTGCTCAGCATTGTGTTCACAAGATTAACACAAGTGAATTGTTTAGCATCCACACATTCACTTCGAAGTGTCTTCCCTTGTTCTTCAATATCTCTAAAAGTTGCAGACCTACTTCTGCCAAACTCAGTGCGAAACAAAAAAAAAATGGTGGCTCTGCGGTAAGAGATGGTTTCTGGGGCTTTTGCATGAAATGGATCAATGAATAAAAATTGTAAAGTTGATCCTGCAAGGGTTGCGGGACATCGGGACCATCTTGCAACTATTGCGGGAACCGTCACCAGCTAGCTCCCCAATTGAAGCATATTCTCATTGTTTCCACTTGATCTTTTAAAGTCAGACATAAATAAGAACTGATTTATCATAGATTTTCATCCTTGTGAGTTGTTCTGACCCAAAACTGCATACATTAAAAAAATAATAATAAATAAGGAACCAGGAGTCAAACATGGAAATATGTTATAGTGCAAGAGCGTGAATTATGATGAGTTAATCAGTTGTGATTATGAGACCACCTTTCGGACAGCTTAATAATGAATCATGTATGACAAGGCTCCATATGGTTTCAGTGTTGGTGTAAAATTCATCAAAACTGGGAAAAAAGTTAAGGTGATTTTGATCATTGTTTTCAGCTAGCAACACCCTACTGTGATAATGCATAACTTTGTAGAAATTACTTGAAAGCAAGTGATTATATGTGCCCTAGGGCCTACGTAACGCAACCCCCCCTGAAAAAGTTATATAGGCCCTATAGGCG
>JBCAUA010519350.1:0-16872 GCA_038406235.1 Peronia verruculata | reverse complement strand
AGATAGATAGATAGATAGATAGATAGATAGATAGATAGATAGATAGATAGATAGATAGATAGATAGATAGATAACTACAAATATACAGAGAACCTTTCTGTAATTAATCGACTTCTTCCGACCAAGCGAACGGCTGGAGATCCCCGTTTAACTTTAGCAGTGGGGTACATACACTCCAAACTGTTCACTTCCCCTAACATAGAAAATCACATAATTTTATTAAAAATGCACGGGACCAACGACAATTTATTGCTCTCGAATCTCGCGGTGGGGCGAGAGCAAACATCAGCGAGTGTTTTACTCTTAGCAGGGGGATACAAATACTCTGCCGGGGATTTCCAGGTTTATACTTAGTCGAATATGAACTATGCTACAAAAGAATTCAACCACGTTAAATTGAAGCACCAAAGTGCAAATGTGCTGAGCTAACATTCAACCGTTCTTATTCATGTTCTGAGAAAAAGCCAATCGCACATTATGGTCTATACAGATGAGTGAACTGTTTATTTTCCTATCGCCAGGGAAAGAGAGAGAGAGAGAGAGAGTGTGTGAGAGAGAGAGAGAGAGAGAGTAACAGAAGCATTAATGTGCATTATTAATGTACATCCCGCATCAATTTCCTTGAAAATCGTATCCGTCTTGTTGACATTACACATGCGCTCTCGCAATTCATCTAAAAAAAAAAAAAATTGTGGCAGGGGTATGAAACTGTGATAGAAGGTCGTGTCCTTTGTCCGTCCATCATCGTGTTCAATATTTTAAAGACATTATAAAATTTGTTTTCTTTGTATCTTCAATCACACAAGTTCACAATTTTATCTTGAATCACATAAGTTCACAATCTCACAAAGAATAAAAATAAGACAAATAAATAACCATCTATGAGGTCGAGGAAAAAAAAATCATAATTTAAAGTGTTGAATGTGACAATGTAAATAACAGACAAAGGATCTCAATGTTCTGTCCCAGACTCGTATTCTAAAAAACAAATCTTGACAAAACGCCTTTTTTCCGCCACAGCTCAGTTAGTTCCCCATCGTTTCAAATACATTGTTTAATCTTCCATAGCACTAAAAGACAACAAACTGTGTCACTCTATTTCCTTGAAAAGAAAATGCGCTTCATTTCCACTGCGTCGAAAGAGACTCGTAAAGTTCAATTACGACTTTCTCTGTCAACGTTTCCAGGAAAAGGCGATTGATCAAACTACATTAATGTTAGCTCAGCGACCAGACGCAGATGTTCGAGAACGATCTTCCTCTGTGATCAAAGGCTTCTCGATAGCCACCTCTTGCGTAATGTTGATTCTAGTGTATCAAAGAGAAATGAAAACAAAAAGATGTTCAACAACAACAACAACAACAACAACAACAACAACAACACAGTAACAACAACAACACATGACGACAAGAAGGGCCAGTTAATTCTATAGCCAGATGCTTCGTTGCAAAATCGATCGATTTCTAAGCAATATCACACGAAATTGTTGAAATGAGCGCCTACTGTTTCAGGTCGAAAATGGTGGAAATCGATGTGAGGAATCCTTGTACAACTACTGGTATTACCGGTATTCTATGCTGATATCGGTAATGGTATGACTGGTAGACACTGCTGTTATTGGTTTCGATATTGCAGAACATTAGAAGGTCTGCATGGCGCAATATCTGCATGTCGATTGTCTTCGCATCACATAGCACAATCCTAAAGTCTATTCCTTTCTTCATGGTGAGATTTCATGGGTTTTTTTTTGTTTTGTTTTGTTTTATGTCTATGTTCTCTCTTATTAAATGGCGCCAGAATGTTACGGTCCAATAACGCTAGCAGTAATCTATATATTTCGCAATACCAAAATCCATTTTAAGAAAAAAAATAAATAAATAAATAAAATATTAACTCTTTACCCGTGCAGAAAGATGGGAGAAACCCTTAGCTTTTAGGCAAAGAAACGAACAGTTTTAACCAGAACTAATTTTGGGGAGTCATTTTGCCACTAATGCATTATGATAATTCCTCTGGTGCTTCTGTCAATGTCGAACATGTGTGTGTGGCCCATGCACATTCACGATGCGCAATGTGAACTCATATCCATACGCCACTGTGGTATGGCATGACAAAATCATAACATAATGCTCTCTACCCCATGTGTCTAATCTTCTATAGATGTCTCTGCCTACTGCAGTAAACCCTTCAGACATGTTCTATTAGGCTCCTCCAATCGATTCTTCAATTATAATTGTTTAATTCCATTTATCGCCGCGTCTATGGCCCGCATCACCATTTTTTCGGAATATCGTAGCTAAAAGAAACCCGTGGTAGAAAATCGGCTTGCCCTGAGAGCATGACTTGACCATGCCAAGGAAACTAGTGAATATTGTGGATTACACTAAGTCTTGGGGACACTGGAAGAATAACGTCGGTGTCGCAAGCAACCCATTCAAGTCAATCTGAGTACTTTTTTTTTTACCACGGAGTTTGTTTGTTTTGTTTGTTTGTGTTGTGATTTGACGGACACGTCAGCAAGATTACGGCTATACTGTGTCAGATCAGATACAGTATGATACGTTTACACGTCAAGAAGAAGAGAGGAAAGAAGAGGGGCAGAGGACAGGAGCAAGGAGAGGGAAAAGAGATGTCTCCCCTGGAATGTCAAGGATGGCATTCCATGGGAGACACCCCACCGATGGCGGGCCTAATCCGCTTGCAGGTGGGAGCAGAGAACCTATGTTAAACCCTGGGCCCCCGCTGGGGGTCACCACAGAGTAAAAACAGGCGTCAAATTATTATAAACAAGAGGTTTTTCGTGGGATCTTTGCAAAATTTTTCCTGGATTTCTATTGGTCAGTTTGGCTCGACATGGTATCACAGTATGTATTTTTTTAAGCTCACTCTGAAGGCAGGAAAAATACTCGAAATCTCAAATTTCGAACTTACGCGGAATGCATGCGACACCGACGAATTAATTTGTGTCTGATGGTGCTTTTGTTTGTTTGTTTGTTTGTTATTTATTGCAAACGCACAGATGGACTGTTTTGTCTATGTGAAACACGGCGAGAGCTAAAGAAAAGCAACTGTTCTTTATATAAAGAGTGAAAAAAGTAGAAAAAATCTTCAAAGAATGTAACTTGGAATGAGCATGTTTCACATCCTTAGTGATAGCCATAGTTTCAAGCATTGTGCTGATCCATGCATTACCAAGGAGAGCAAAAATACAATAACACTGGCATAGAAAAAATGCGTGACAGGTGAGGAAGTGACTTACCAACCAACTACAGTATCGACAAAAATTACCTTCCGATAACTTAGAGGAGACTTGTTACGTTGTCTTTTGTTGACATTAGACTGTTATGAGATACCTGCTGGCGTTGGGGGCTAGTCGTGAATACATTTACTCACAATACAGCCACAGTTGCAAATAGAGCCGGACTGGCTACTCGGGAGTTTGGGAGTTTCCCGATGGGCCGGTGCGTCAGTGGGCCGGTAGGTCTGTGAGCCGGAAGGGACTTCTATGTCCCAGGTGGGCCGGTTAAATTGGCAAACTCCCGGGCCGATTTTTCGAGCCAGTCCGGCCCTGGCTGCAAATACATGTATTTCTCTGATTACACATCAAACCTCTCTTCTTTCATATACCCCCTCCCCTCCTCTCTCTTTTTCTGTCTGTTTGCCTATCTATCTCTCCATCTACTTGCCTGTCTGGTCTATCTGTCAATCTGGCCGTACCTCTTCTTGTATTTCTATCCGCCCTCCCCCCACCCTCCCCCCGTCCGCCCCTTTCATCGCTCCCATAATCGTTAAGCTTTTGATGTTTGGGGATACCGAATTCATTATGTCCACAAATATCATCTAGCCCGAACTGAGCTCTGGACGTGCCGCAGTATTGATCTTAAAAAAACACGACTGGTGAGTCCTCGCACCGATTACAGCCATGTACAAGACTTAAGCTTGAAAGCCTAGCGATGACAAGTAACAGATGAGAAGCCTTCAAAGGAAAGTGAGGAAATGAAGACAGAAGATGAGAAGGAAGCAAAAAGATGTGAAAAAGTTCAAAGTGATCTGCTGAAATGTGGTTTCAGTGGAAAGACGTATCATATTGATGGGCTCAGGACTGTTTAGAGAATAGACGACAAATCGAATTTTAAATTAAGGAACAGATTCAAACAGCCAGAAAGACACAAGTCAACAAACAGATAGACAGACAGGTAGAGAAACATGCAAGTAGAGAGACAGACAGACAGACAGACAAGCAGACAGACAGAAATTCAGTCTGAACGACGGGCGGACTGACTGACTGACTGACTGACTGACAGACACCACAAAGACAGGCAGATTGGCAAACAGACAGAGAGACCGACAGATCAACTGACAGCTAGTGATTAAAACAAAAAATAAAGGGGCAAGAAAGCGACAAAAGAAAATTTGCCGTGGTTGATAACGTTTCGCAATTTCACGACAGACAAACCTTCTTCCTCTCTCATCACACACTTCTAGAGCTAATACATAACCATCCTCGCTCTTGTTTGTTCCCACATTCATTGAAAACCTGCCTGTCATGCCGCAAAAGATTTGGCAATTTCACTTGTCTCAGCTCCGAAAGATCACTGAATTGATTTTTATTTCCAAATACAGATCAGTTCACATTTAAAATAATGATCATAACGTTTCATGCTAAGTCGAGGCAAAGTTTGGTGAACATGCAGCTCTGTGACAGTCGATTTCAATGAGCGGCAGCCAGTAATAGCTTTTACATTTCAAAATAATCTGGTTTTGTTTTAAACTCTAAACAACAACAAAACAAACAAATAAACAAACAAAAAAAAATAAAACCATAATAATAATAATAATAATATAAAAAAAAACAGTACAAAAGCAAAACAGCTGAAATTAATAAATAATAATAAAAGTAATATGATAATGATGATAATGCCAATAATAATAATGATAATGATATAATTATATAATGATAATAATGATATTAATTTAGACATCGGTCTACATAGGTAGATCTATATAAGATGGAGATACGGAAACAAAACTATCGATTTACTCAATTTCTTATGCAATTCTCTTTAGTTAAGGAGAAAAAACGTGAAAGATATTGAACAGCTGGCTTTAACCTGGATCTTTTTCTCTCACATATTATATTATTATAATTGTTTTTGTTTTGTGATGCTTTGGTTCTTTAACCCCTAAAGTGTCAAGAAAACAACCACTCAAACACTCAATTTTCCAATTAAAAAAAAACAAAAAAACACACACACACAAATCAGTTAATAAGGAACTCATCTTACATATCCATTCAGAGTTCTAACTGCGTGTCATTCTTAATCATAGATAACTATTATGATGGGAATAATGACACTTTTGGCAGTTTCATGCCACACTCCCTCAGGACCAACGGAGAAGTTCTAAAGTTTTGAGGAAATCATGTTTCGAATAATGATTTTTCATTTCAGATACAATGGAAAACAAAACAAAAACAAAGAAGCAAATAAACAGAGCAAAACAACAACCAATCGAGCGTGACAAATCGGGAAGGAAATAAAGAGAGAGAGAAAGAAAGTAGAGATAGAATAGAGAGAGTGAGAGAGAAGAGGGAGAGAGTAATAGAGAGAGACAGACAGACAGCCAGAGAGAGAGAGAGAGACAGACAGAGAGAGAGGACTGAAACTCGGAGATAGGGATAAATCTAGAAAATGGGAGACAGAGAGGGGGAGAGAGAGAGAGAGAGAGAGAGAGAGAGAGAGAGAGAAAACGAGAGGGACAGAGAGAGAAAGAGGGAGAGTTACAACGGAATATGAGTGATAGAGTTGTTGTCTTCCTCTATGTTGTTCAAGTGCTCTATTGCCAACTACAGCAAACCGAATAAAAAAAGTCATAATAAAGCGATGGAGGACAACCACATCTTGTTCATCCTGCGCGTAGTCTCTCACTCAGCCTCTCACTGTGGCGTTGATTTGCTGTTTGTAGAGTCACTGAAGCCTGTCTCAAAAACGCATCGTGAGCCAGACCGTTTCTAAGCTTATGGGCAAGGACAGTTATCGACAACTTGTGATATTTTCGAGTAGTTTTCCCACAGAATACCTTTTCCGTTCACTTCTCTTAATGCCTCTTTTTTTTTTTTTTAAGCTTTAACATTTCACTCCCTTTTCACTTACAGATCGAAATATTTGCTAATATACATAATTTTGTCACTGTTGTTCTTTAGCTGAAGTAGTCTAATATAAATTTTAGTTTTGTCCTTAAATTTGTTGCCATTGGCTTGAACATTCATGTGTTTGTTTATTTGATTGTTTTTTCTATCTATTTCCTACTTTCTATCCCATTAAATCCTCTCAATTTCTGAACAGCCTTCCTTTCCTCCCCCTTTCCCTAAACTACACTAGATCCTCTAACCACACCCAATTTCCTACGAACACCAAGCTCATGTTATTGACACGAAAAACTTCTCCACTGGCTCTCTCTCTGACTGTCTGTCTGTCTGTCTGTCTGTCTAAACATCCATCCATCCGTCCGTCCGTCCGTCCGTCCGTCCGTCCGTCCGTCCGTCCGTCCATCCATCCATCCATCCATCAATCCATGTGTTCTGTTATTCTACATTTTCTATGGCTCACTTACATTAATCTTCTGACCACTCACGAGTGTTGTTGTTGCTATCCCCCCACTAGTTCCCAGTAACACAGCTCTGGCCCGTCCTCTGTCTGTCACACAGGGCAAGGAAGCCATCATGAACCCTGACCCTGATGGCGACTCCTCGCTTTGCTCCGACTATCATGACCAGCAACGCCTGGAGGACCAACCCTCCCCTCGGATCTGGATAGAGGATATCCCCGGGGATGAACTGGGTAGGGCAAAGTTCAAGGTCACCTTGTAAGGAACCAATCAAAACTTGGGGTTTATCTGCAGAGGTTTATAGCAGTCCGTGTATTCCTTGCGAACAGAAAGCTTATGACATCTGTCAACTACATTTAGTAGTGCAAGCAAGGCCTCTTAGATATCTATATTATGAATCTGTAACAAACCCATAAAAGGCAAATGGACTCGAAAGTTGCCGAATGGGGGACGCAGTGGCTCAGTGGGTATGGCGTCTGGTCATGCTGCGGCCGGGATCGACTCGCGGGTTCTGCATCGGGGGATGACAGGACACGAAGATCGAAAACCCGCATTTTTTTTTTTTTTTTCAGTGACCTAACGGTCCCTGGCTTCCTATGGGTAGGGAAGCCCGACGTCTAGCCTTCTCTGATAAGGGCGAATATATTTCGGAGGTCCCATGTGTACGTTCGATGGAAGAGTAGGCCGGAGTGAGGCTGTCTGGGCAACATTTCCAAAATTCCAAATTTCTACCCACACAATAGTTTCTCAGCAAAAATTGACAACTTATAAAAATCGAGATAATCCTACTTTCTTAGAGTTAAAAGGCTTAAGACAAACAAACATAAAAGACCGAGATAGCCGTCAAGGGTGGCTGAAAGAGGTAACGTAACGGTAGAAGACGCTGTTCTATTATATATGACTGTAGGTTTCCGTGATCAATCTGGTTACTTATAGCCTAAGAGGCAGTATGAAGTAAAACAAGAAAGCTCGTGGTGTCGGGTGCTGGAAAAGCCGACAGGTTGGGGAAATATGAGAGTATGCGATACGGATCAAGGCTTGTGGATATTTTAACGGATTCTGTATCAATAGATGGGCATGGAGTATTATGAATAGGAGCAATCGCCAAACAAGTAAAGAGAACCCACACATGGGCACACGGAGACCTCTTGGAGCATGATAGAAGTTATAAAGAGAGACAACAGAGAAGGAGCGAAAGAGAGAGAGAAAGAGAGAGAGAGAGAGAGAGAGAGAGAGAAGGGGGGGGGGGAGAGGAGAAAAGCCTGTCGATGAAGAATTTTAACCCATTTTCTACTGACGTCCCATTTATAGGTCGTTTTCTAATTTGCATATTCTGCAGCTGTTTCTTATATTCTATGGGAAAAAAAAAATGTTTTCATTTAGTTATCTAGTGGCCAAAAAGGCACACAATAATTATGTCAGATTTATCAAAATCCAAGACCTCAGCAGAAAATGGGTTAAAGTTTGATTTTTTATTTTTATTCATATATATATCGGGCCTATGCACTTCTTGCACGCGGATACCAGACTCATTCAAGATTACGATTTCTAGAGGGAGAGAGCGAAACCTATCCATTGGTATGAGATAATAGAAAAATTAACCACAGAACGGGAGTTATAATAGATCAAAAGGTTAAAATTAAACTAAAAGATAATAGAACAAAGAATTATCTTCAAATAAAATATAAAAGAAAAAAATTATATTGAACTAAAATATTCTAATAGAATGTAATAATATAAAATAAAGTAAAATGAAGTAAAATGTAATAGTTTTTTTTTTTTCTTTCTTCTAACATTAAGTTTTGAAAAGTGAACAAGAACAAATCTAATACAATGATAAGAAAAAAGAAGAGGAACGTGAATATAGGGATTAGCTAATAAACAAATATATAAATGGATTTTTATGATGATGTTAAAAAACGACAGTTGAAGCTGTTTCACAGTATTCTTCCACATTGCTACAAGTAGAGATGTCGTCAAAGTTAACACAAGAATTAGTTCTATCCCCATCCTTTTCTTGTTCTCTCCGTCTCTTTCGCATTCGTCCCTCTCTTTCTCTCTTTCTCACAATTCTCTATGCTGGGCGTCCTTCCGTTCGTTTTTACCTGTATAATGCTATCTGTCCTTGCTGTATGTATTACCTGTGTAAGGTAAGACGGACATTACTCTTTGGTGTCACTCTTCGTATGTATTAAAGCATCTGATGCCTCTTCCCCCCCCCCCCTCCTCAATGTCTGTCTACTGCTCTGGTTACCTCCTCTTTTCCTTGGACCTTTTAACATTAACCCTATACAGCCCGCGGTATATATATATAAAAGACCAAAATGTAAGACATCGCAGATATTATACACTTGAAATTCATTGTCTCTTGATAACGAATTACGTGTATATCATGCAGTGATCCAGCTGATTGAACTATTGTGTTCACTGTTAAATCTTTTTAACTGTACATCTTTACATTTAAATGGTCATAGAACTTGAACATTACTGTGATTCTGGGCGCTGTAGAAATTCAATGTTGTAATTATCATTATAGCGTTGACTGGAAATTTGCACACGTTAACAACATGTTATCATATTTGCTGGCGGCTTGTTTTACTAGACAGCGAGTTTTCATCATCGAATTAGGAGTAAGATTTACTCTTCTTCTCCTTTAATAGTCAAAGCAGACACCTAGGTAAGATATGGATTTAGGCTCTAAAAAAATCATGTTCCACGTCTCAAGTGTTAATTAAAACACTGGCCTGTATTAGACTCCTGCTAAGGGACCTATGTTGGTCTGAGGTGGTGACCTTGTATATTCTCCAGGCTGTAATTTACCTTCGTTACCTGTATATGTGTAGTTTCATTCTGCTATACGGAGTGCTGGCATGAATCCTTCTTTTTGTTTATGTGTGCATCTAAGTAATTATAAGCTTAGGTCTGGAACAACTATAACAATAATAATAACACTAGTAATAAAAACAAGAAGGTTATAATATTAATGCTATGACCAAAAAAATAAAAATAAAAATAAAAATAATAATAAATAAATTAAATCATTAAAACATAAATTAATATGACGACAATAAAACTAGAACAAGAACAACTTAATAAGATTACTATCTACAAGACAGAGGCAGAAAATGGCATGTTTTCAGTGTTTTCACGGAAAATAGTAGTACGTAAACGCATACTAAGCTGACTGTATCTAGGCTGATTTTCGTAGGTGACACAGGGCATTATCTAGCCAGTGACTTAGATCTACCATTGTCACATGCGTATGTATGTGTATGTGTGTGTACACTTTCATGCACGAAGTGCCCGGATGAAATGTGCTGTTGCCCTTTACGTAAGCTTACATCAAAACGATTTAATATTCTGCCATTCAGTTAAAAGGATCGTTCTATATACGTCTTTCAACCATCTGGTGGAAGTTATATCGACAGTAAAAGGAGATTTGATTCATTTTCGAGTTTGTCACTTCTCACTAAGGAAAATATTGTTGCGAAATGACCTATTATAAATTTGGCCTATAACTTTGTATTTACATAGGTCTTCACATTATGCATATTGTGACTTTACACATGTTAGGAAATTCTGTTTTCCAATCTTTACAAGGATTTTGTGGTGATCTCTAGAACTGACTGTTGTGATCGTCACTCCATATTGCTGTGAAGGTACATGCATTTTCATGATCACTTAAATTCTAGACAGCTCGGAGATTCATAGTACAATATAGAGATGACCATTTCACGCTCGTTGTGAGGAAAGAATCAGAGAGTTTACTTCTCCCACATTGCTGTGTTTATTCTTTTACCTGTGTTGAATGACCACAACAATAAGAAATCTATGTGGAGAAGGAAGTATCACCTTATCTTATGTTATCTTATCTCATCTCTCTGATCTTCTCTTCTCTTGTCTTCCCTCATTCTCTTCTCTTTTTTCTTCTCTTGGCTTTTCATTTCATCCTCTCAGATAGAAACAAGGACCTTTATCCTGTCATTAGTTGTGCCAAGTAGCAAATCTGCAGAGCTCAATGAATGGTCTCAAAGTCAATGAGAATTTCACAGGTTTTGTTAATTTGTTATCATAATTTCCTTAAATCGGGAAAACTTTGGTAGACCTGGTCTATGTCTGCATTTTGCTTTACTTCCAGAGGAAACATATGACAGTTTTGTTGAACCTTAAACTGCTAAATAGATGTAGTTATATCATCTTGAAATTTGACACAAAGGGGTTGACAAAAACGCTCTTTGTTCTCACAAATATAAACACGCATCCACAGATGTATAATGTGATTTTGTGAATTATTTTTTATTTTATATTTTAAAATTATTTTTAAAATATTTTTTAAGGATAAAGAAAAACATGCACATTTGAAAATATGCATGCAGACATTCAATCGTTTGAATAGGTCTGTCTCTGCTTTAACGCTGCCCTGTTTTAACTGAGGAGTTTTTGGGGATAAACTTTCTGGAAGTTCTTGAGTGTTGTTGTTGTTGTTGTTGTTGCTGTTGTTATTGTTATTGTAATGTTGTTGTTGTTGTTGTTGTTGTTGTTGTTGTGGTAAAATTTGCCCGTACAGATGGAACTCAACTACCCGATTCTTGACTGCTGAGGGTTCTTTAGCGTGAATAATGTAGTCTTTATATCTAGCCTCAGAGAAATAGTCAGCGCGTCAGGTTTCCTTATACATAGAGGATCATTGAGCTATTGAAATGCAAATTATAATTAATCCCAGTTCCAGTAGGATTCGAATCTACGTCCCGGTGTCATTCTCACAGCCTGTCACCCAAACAGATGATAATCACATTCCCAGCATTCGAATAAAAATAAATAAATAAAATAAAAACATCTAAAAACACAACGAGTTAATCTCTCTCAAGAGGTTGAAAGACGTATATAGAACGTAAAGTAAAGACACTTGAAAGGATTTCTTGGAATCTAGTGTTTATAAACATAATACTCGGAAACTTATAGAAACGTTTCTCTATGCAGAGGACTCAGATCGCAGTGGTGATGCCCAAGTGATATTGTCAGCCAAAGTAAATGAAAGAAGCCGGGGAAACTAACTCTATTACTGAAGCGGGTCACAATGATCAGTGCTGACCCCCGGAATGTCACAATTTTCTCGCTGCTCTCCCTTGCAAAAGCTGCCTTTGAACAAGACAAGATAGACATAGGTGAGTATTTTGACACTTTGTTTAAGGAACCCACAGGAGAAGAACCTTATAAAATTGAACTTATTAAAAGTCTTTCGTTTCCATATCTTTCGTCTTTTTCCTTGGTTTTGGGACAATGGTGACATCTAACAATATATATATATATACCTATACTCTTTCTTTATCCTGGCCTATATATGTCTCGTAGCCAATCAAAATGAGGCGTATGTCGATTTTTCACCATATGGAGTTTCAATATCATGTGAAAGCGTATTTCATACCCTTTCAGGTGGTAAAAAAAGTTCTGAGCTAGCTTTATTCTAGCCAGAGATATTACAGTTTAAAGACACAAGAGGGGGGACCTCCAGCGATGGCCCAAATTCCCAGAAAATCCGAGTTTAAATAACGGTCGAACGCATTAATCTACATGCCTACCTCACAAAGTTTTTATTTTAATAAAGAAATATTTATAAATGGAGGGTAAGACAGATATTGTCTTGTTCAGAAATGAATGAAAATCCATGTCTGACTCCCCTCATCACCTTCAAAGCCCGATTTCTAGGTACCAGTCCAGCAACTTACGTCTCATTTCGACTGGCCGCGAGACATATATATATATATATATAAAATATTCATTGGACAGGCTCTCACACGCTTTCTTTATTGTCTATTACTTTGTTTGTCTCTATATGTCTTTTGAAATGCGGATACCAAGTCTGGCTTATTTATTCTTCTTATTTGTGTCCTTGGAGATTTAATTGTCGCTGTTTTAATTCATGATAATTCCGTCGTCTTTTTTACTTTAAGAAAATATTATTTATGTATTTATTTATTTATTATTTATTTATTTACATGTCGCTGTTTTAATTCATGATAATTCCATCTTCTTTTTTATTAAAAAAAAAATTTATTTATTTATTCATTTTGTTAGTACTTAATTCAGTTGTAAGTTTGGAGACAGATATATGTGTGTTAAAGTTGAACCATTACTAGGTCTGCTGGGACTTAGATAAACCCTCTTTATCATTTTCTTTCAATGTAATCGCATCTGCCTACAATTATATTCTCTGATGGAACAGAAATGTCACAAGCTTTCTTTCACTGTGCCTCACTTGCTTCATGAGGAACTCAAATCTTCCACTGACTTTGTTTAGTTAGAAGAAAAATATGAGTAACTGATGAAAATGTTATATATAAAATTGTTAGATTTTTATGTAACAAAATAAAATACACCTATAGAGAAATGATATCGTTTGTTTCAAGTGTTTGCAGAGCTCTTTAATAATGAAATGTGAACTCCCATGAGATGAGCTAAAAATCAAAAGTGCTACAGTCATGGTAACAGTTGCATTCTATTGATAAATAGTTGTCTGTTGTCAGAAGAATTGATTTGTAAAGTCGGTTTACTTATCTGCTGGGGTTGCATCACTATCTTGCCGTTTTGTCCTTTGGAATGTAAACATCTATCCTGCCCTGTTCTGTCCTATTCTGTCTTATCCTACCCCATGCTATCCTATTCTAGCCTAGCCTAACCTAGCCTTGCCTAGCCTAGCCTAGCCTAGTCTAGAATGTGTGGCGTGTTAGCTCAGTGATTTGTGCTGCGGCCTTTAGAAGCAGAGGTTGGTGGTTCGAATCGCAACGGTTGCATGTTGTATCCATAGGAAAGATACTTAATACACAATTTTCCTTAGCCCACCCATCTGTAAAACGGGTACCTGATGTACATCGGGGGAAAGTACTGTTGGGCTGCACTGCGGCGACTCGGTCTGAAATGGCCAAGCTAATCTCCCCTCTTAGGGGTAAAGGGATGGTACTTTTACTTTTACTTTCCTTTACTTTTGTTTTAGGGTGCCACAGAAGACTGCAACTAACGTCCTCCAAGCTTCCGGCTTCTCAAACGTTCTGTGTACAAAAAACACAGTGCACCCGTCTCACGATCTGTCTCCAGTCCCAATTCGTGCTCTCGTTTTTAGCTATAATATTATATAGCATCGATTCGTATTTGAAGGTGGAAGTGACGTAAATTAATAGTCTGAGACTGAGGTGAATCGAAGACGAGTTCATGGTGTTTGCACACCTGGGTAATGGTAGATCTATTTTAGTTTGTTCTTGTTCTTTACCTGTCTGTTTCATCCGTTATGTTGCCAGGTGAGACATCTTATTGCAACCACAGTAACTGGCACACTCTGGTGGCGACAGAACATGTCCAAGCTAAAATTCTGACATTGTCTTCTGCTCGTGGTCTTGGACAGAGCAAAGCGCCCTCAAGGTGAGAGGTTAAACTAATGCTTCACATCGCCATACTCGTACTTAACTGAACAGAGGCTTACCTCACATGGTACACTTAAGTTTGCAAGAGAGAGAGAGAGAGAGAGAGAGGAAAGGAGAGGAGAGAGAGAGAGAAAGAAAAGGAAGAGAGGAAAGAGGAAGAGACAGATAGACAGAGAGGCAAATAAGAAAACGAAAAAAATGTTTCTGACAAGGACGTTAAATGTTTTTATTTTTGATAACACAGAAGTATCGATTTTTGATTTAGTTAAATGAGATTTATCAAGATAATGAATTTTTTAAGTAGGACGCTTATCTTTAAATTCTGTATGCCTATCTTTCCATCTGTATGTATGTCAGTCTATATTTCGGCATTTTATTCAACAAAATTCAGGGATCATCCAACTTCTGATAAAAATTTCTTTAAAAAAAAAACACTAGGCAAAGTTATCCAGTCATCCATAAACGTTTGGGCAATTTCAAGCTAGCAACACAAGGGGATCTGTCTCATTGTGGGGTCCCTCACCATCAGTAATTATTTTCTGTTTGTTTCTCTGTTTTGTTTGTTTGTTTGTTTATTCATTTGTCTCATGTTTTCTCAGAGACCAGTGCGATATCTGGGTCGTCCAATCCAAGGACAGTAATCAAGAGATCAGAGTAACAATTAGCGGCCTTGAACTTTATGGTGATGATCTGGTATTCGTCATATTAGGTGAGGCATGGGAAATTTTTATCCCAGAGATGGAAAGAATCAAAAAGAATCAAGCGAAATCAGAAAGTCGTGTACTTGTAAATCAAGCCTTCCTGGCCCAAACTAAAGTTGTGATGGTCAATTGAAGCTTTCAATTGAAATTTGATAATTTGTCCTGGGCATATAATTGAGATAATTTTAAAGCCTGATCGAAAACTTGTCATGTAGAAATGATTCACTCAAGCCAGTTCTGAAAAATGTGACAGGTAAGGTAGACAGCCTCAATCTAAATGTGAGCATTTATTCAAAAGAATTAATACTTTCAAACCAAGTCTGAAACTTCCCTAATGAAATTTAGTTATTTGCACTAAATTTTGAGAACTTGTCAAATCTGGGAGCTTGCTCTCAAAAAATGGCCCTTTTAAACAAAGTCTGAATATATGTGTCCTGTGAATTTGACGATTTTTAACCAAATCTGAAAATTCCCTTGTAAAAAAAGATGGTTTCATAACCAGTCTAATAACTGGACTCATGACATTGATGTTTTATCTAAAATTTAAAAAAAATGTGTCCTTTAGAATTAATGTTTGCAAGCAAATTCTGAAAATGCAATTATCGCCTTACATAATGCATATGCAGTGCATTACTTTTTGAGATGTTTATATTAAGAGATTTGAGTATTGTCGTAACGTCTAGTAATTTTACTCCTCCAAGCAAGTCCAAATACATGCCATGATTTTATTGTTTCACTTTCCTCCGTATCAACGTGCAAAAATTAAAGCGTATGTAGTTTTAATATGTCAGTGTATCGCTATAAAAGCGTCTATCATACACATGGAATCATTGATTTATATCCATCTATTCTTTCTTGTTTGTGTGTCTATGTTTTCAGTATTTATCATAAATTGTTTATTTATTATTTATCTATTATATATGTATTTACTTATTTATTTATTTGTCGTTTATACATTTATCTTTTTTTTTCATTTGCTATTGTCTATTTATTTATTTGTTTATTTATTTGTTTATCCACCTATTTATTTACTTGTGTGGCGTGTTAGCTCAGTGATTTATGCTGCGGCCTTTGGAAGCAGAGGTCGGTGGTTCGAATCACAACTGTTGCATGTTGTATTATTAGGAAAGATACTTAACACACTATTTTCCTCAGCCCATCCATCTGTAAAACGGGTACCTGATGTATATCGGGGGAAGTACAGTGGCGTTGCGGTCTGAAATGGCCAAGCCAGTTTCCCCTCTTGGGGGTCAAGGGATGGTACTTTTTTTTTTTTTTTTACTTTACTTTTTATATAGTTATCTATCCATAAAATGATCCGAAACTGTTAGTAAGAGAAAGCGTTGGTAATCAGCTTCCATTTTTTTTTTATATATCCAACAGGTAACCCGAAGCAAGTTTTACGTTTCGATGCCAATATTACAGGCGACCCCTTCTTTGACATTTCTTCCCAAGACATCACCACTAGTTCACCTTTGACCTTGCTGTGGGCACATCGCTCCACGTCCTCAACAAATGATGCTGGAATGGTGCAGAAACTGGCTTTTTCCTACATGATTCTAACAAGTTGGTAATGAATGTGTGAAGAAGCTATCTTTCTTTTTTCTCCTTTTTTCTTTCTTTTTTTTTTTTAAACATGATTCACTGATACATATTACATAAGCACATGACCTATGACTCCAGCTCAGTATATTTTGTCATGATGCACTTCCAGTTGGCCAAAACATGGTGAAGTGCTAGCTACATCCACTACACCTCATTTGCCTGGGGGCAATGCCTTAGTTTGTCCGTGGTATTATTCTTTTAACACCAAAGAGGTCACGAAAGCGTGGCTGGTATAACTCAGGCAAGGTTATAGACAATTCGTGAAAAGACAGACAAAAGCATTTTGAGAGACTGGAATTAAAGTAATATTAAATATCTTCTGAATAAGAAATTAAGGACAGATCGTTGTAACCAACCCTATATGTAACTTTCCTTTGTCAGACATGAGATGCTGAGCAAACAGTGTAAGAAATATTTAAAAAAAAAAAAGATAATAAAAATAAAATAAAATAACATACGATAAACTAAAATAAATTTAAAATAAAAATGGTATAACGAAAATGTTCTTGTCACTGTTATAATTATATGTATCTATATATATCTAT
>JBCAUA010519239.1:0-16874 GCA_038406235.1 Peronia verruculata | reverse complement strand
GAGAGAGAGAGAGAGAGAGAGAGAGAGAGAGAGAGAGAGAGAGAGAGAGAGAGAGAGAGAGAGAAAGAGAGAGAGAAGAGATTTTGGAAGAGGGTTAGATGCTGAAGAAAGATCAACTTCTGTGATTGATGAAATCTGCCACAAGATTAGAGAGGAACATGGGTACCTTACCCTAGATGACAATGGAGTGATGGTGGCAATGTAATCTCCTTCATGGGAAATAAATGTGCGTTAAAAAAAAGAAAGGCCTGTTATACAAGTTGTTAAAATTTGCTTTTAGTTTTTATCATACCATGGCCGTATTTACTATAATTAATATTTTTTTTTTTAGCTGATACGTGATCATGTCTTGTGTGGCAATGGAAAATTCTGGCTGTCGATATCATACAGTAAAATGAAAGAAAGATATTTCACTGAATATAATAAAAAATATCAAACACCATAGATCCAGGGCAATTATCCTGTTACAGTAAACCTCACGATACGGTACCACATGCATTTAGTGTCAATTCCTATTCACCTGAAACTGAACGTGTGCAACTTTACTTATCAATGGCACTCACAATTCTCTCCCAAAATAGCACACAGGCACTCTAGGATCTTTAAAAATAGTAAACTTACTTATCAAAGATACGAATTCTAAAGGCAGTAAATTAAACTTCAGCTATTAATGGTACAAAATCCCAGTTGCAAACATACTAGGTGCGTAAGGAAAAAAAAAAAAAACACCACCACCACCACCACCACCACCACCAAACAAACAAACAAAAACAACAACAAAACGAAAACGAAACACTCCCCCCCCCCCCCAAACAAAAAACAACAAAAAAAAAAAAAAACAAAAACAAAAACAAACAAACAAACAAACAAACCATAAAACAACAACAGCAACAACAACAAACAAAACTTTTAGGGGTAACAATTGACTAAAGTCCTTTGCCTTGCCTGACAGTAGCACAAATTCCAAACCGGAAGTTGCAGTATAAGTGTCTGTTGAAGGTAAAAGATTTAACAAGGATGTCCAACCTCACCTATCAATGCCACAACTTTCCACAGCTTCTTAATCTTACCTATCAAGGGTACAAATTCCGAAGTGGCTGGCATGCTTTCTGCTATAAGTAGCATGAAGACGGAAAAAGCCAACAGCACAGTGATACCAAGTGTTATCTTCTCTCCAGAATCAGGAGGTAACCAGAATCCTAGGAGACTGCAAAATATACAAAAAACCAACAAACTGTTGATGAGCATAGTTTCTGAGTCTGATATAATTAATAAAAACAAACGAAACATAATAAAATAGAAACAGTGCCCTCCAAAGGTTCTAGTAGTGAAACAGTAATGCGGGCATTCAGCGCTTTCTTGAGTCTGTCTTGTTTTTGGATACCACTCGCGACAGGTTAATATATGAGTAAAATAGATTTATTATTTCAGTAAATGCATAAACATATGTTACTCAGCTTCATGTCTTATTGTGGAATTTGTTGTACATTTTGTTTCTTTACTGCAAACAAAGTCATTCTCAATGCATCTTGCTGTTTCTTGAGCCTGCTTTATTCCGACGCTATTTATGATGTTCTTTGTCTATATGAATGTGACTATAAAATTAATATTTTCCATATATTCTTTATTTCATCAACTGACTGTCAATGGAATTTCTTTCTGAGGATAAAGGAAGTTCATCCTTATCTTATTTCATCCTATTTTATATTATGTTATCTTTTACTAAACATCCCAGACTTCATATAAAATTACAACTGCCTTTTAATGCCTAAAAAACGATATAAACACTACCACCATTACAAAAGCAATAATCTCAACACCAAATAAAACTACAGAGGGTTTAAAAAATAAAGCACTGTTTACAGAGGAGCATATAAAAATGGATATATCAATGACAAACTCTACCGAGACTGATAGGAAGTTCCTGAAATTTTATATCAAGCATGCCTTTTCGTGTCATCCATTTGACCGTCTGGACTGTCCGTTCATCTAAAATCTATAATCCATTCATCCATCCATCCATCCATCCATCCATCCATCCATCCATCCATCCATCCATCCGTCTGCCCGTTCGTCCGTGCGTCCCTAAGTCAGTCCGTCTGTCTTCTACTAGCGTATTCATTCACCCGTCCATCCCTCCATCCATGTTAGACTTTACCTTAATATAGTCAACCATAAACAAGGAAAAATGATATTGAAGAGATAATACAAAGTGCGGCGCCGAATGATGATTGTAAACCGCACATCTGGGTAAGGCTCTATACAGCAAGCATAGGTCATCTCTGTCCTTTTGATCTGGACTTCTATCAACTCCCACTCTCCGCTGTACACATAGTTATCCAAGTCCACCGTCGAAGATCTGGTCATTGAAAAAAAAAAAAAAGCAATGCAGTAAAATAATATAACCCTAAAAGTGTCAGCGGGCGGACTCGCCGTAAGACTTTCACATTAAACTTTGCCTTATTAGTTATCTTTTCAAATAACATTAAACTTTAATGACATGATCTCATACTCACCGACACTTTCACAATTTCCTCTGACACTATTAAGGTTAACAGATGATTAACATGCTTTATGAGAGAATTTGGTAATTGGTAATACATTGTGATGCCGTAATAATAATATGGAAAGCGACATAACCACTTATCTCAAAACATTATAAGCGTATAATAATATGAAACATATCAAAATGAATTTACTGTTGTTGTTGTTGTTGTGTTGAGAGAGCACGGTTACGGCTATAATGTGTCAAATACGGTAATTTACGTTTACACGTCAAGAAGAAGAGAGGAGAGGGAATGGGACAGAAGACAGGAGCAAGAAGAGAGAGTGAGAAGAGATGTCTCCCCTGGAATGTCGAGGGTGGCACTCCACGGGAGACACCCCACCGATGGCGGGCTTACACCGCCTGCAGATGTGAGCAGAGAACAAACTTGTAAACGGGTTTCTGCCGGGGGGGGGGGGGTGGGGGGGATTTACTGTTCCTCACTGCACTAAATGCACGGCACTATCTCAAAATAATACTTAAGGTGATTTGATATAAGGGAATGTAATATGATAAAATGTAATAAATAATGATCTGCGGAGCGACAATGATAATTCTATTGTGATGTTATATAACATGGTATAACATTACATTACATAAAAATTATAATGTGCACCAACTTTAATATTTTATTTTACTGACGGGCACAAAGCTAGAGAAAGGGGAAAAGGTGATAATATCTTCATGTTCTTGAAGCGTTTCGTTATGTGGCGATTTCCTCTTCGTTGACAAACACCAGTCCCTCGGGTCAACAGGAAAAATCATTAATTTGGACCAAAAGGACGAGGAACGTCAGGAGCTAGTGAATGAAAAGTGACAGTGGCATTGAGCTATTTCACGGGCATCTGACTGATGTCGTCTCTGATGTCTCATGAGCTTAGAAAAACCAGTCTCCCTGGGGGCAGAGGGCTTTGTCCTTGTAGTGGCAAAATAAAATCGATTAGTTCATGGATTCAGAGGATAGTTAAGAAAAACGAACTTATTCACCTTCTGTTTGGTTTTTCACTCTGCTTTTGTGTTCTTGTCGCCTGTGTGTCTGTGTTTCTGTCCGCCCATTTCCTTGTCTGTCTGTCTGTCTGTCTGTCTGTCTGTCTGTCTGCCTGTCTGTATGTCTGTCTATCTGTCTCTTTGTTTCGCTATACTTGCCTAATTGCCATCTGCTTTATTTCTGTACCTCTGCCTCTCATACGTTTGTACCTTTTTACATATTATTATATTCAAGAAGGCGAATGTGAAAAATAAAAGTGAACTGTAACCGATAACAACGACTGTGTAGCCCACTATAGAAAAGCCATGATGGTCGGTGGCCAGTTATATTTAAAATGGTAGAAAAGTCAAGGAATTAAGACAAATCTGATAATTTCAAACTATAAAAAAATAGAGTCAAAGAAATTAATCTTTAGTTCTTAGTTCCAGCACCGAACAGTCCGATGAAGAGAGAGAGAAAGAGAGAGAGAGAGAGAGAGAGAGAGAGAGAGATATGTGTAAAATTAGGCTCTCTGAGGACATTTTTAGAACTGGAACTAATAGTTTTGAACTAAATTGTTTTTTCCTTCTTTCTTTCTTTCTCTCTCTCTCTCTCTTTTTTCTTTGTTTGTTTGTCATTATTGATTTTACATTTTTTTTTACAGGTAGAATCATTTGGTGTATTCTTTTTTTTTTTTGTAATTGTCTTAAAAAAAAAAAAAAATCAACACCCTCAGTTTCATCTCATAAGTTTTAAGGTTAAACGAAAAAGAGCTATGATATGAAACTGATTTCCTATAAATGTTTGCCTCTTCTCTATTTCCTCAGCTTTTCAGTTCCATTCTCTGTGCGTTTTCCAAAGCTAAAGGTCAGACTCTCCTTATCTGTGGTAAACTGTTCGAATTAGCAGCAATATGATTGAGGGGAAAAGACATTCAAAGAAAAGGTAAAGGATACTTCACGTCCTTCTCCCCTTATCTGTTCTCTCTCTCCCCCTCCCCCCATCCCCAAAAAAGCTCTTCAGAGCACAGACACACACACAGACACAGGCGCGCGCACGCGTGCACACACACACTCGCGCACGCGCACACACAATAATATAGACATATGGGAATATGTTCAGGTTCAAAGTTCTTGGCGTCACAATGCACAGTGGGCTACATGTTCCAGTGGTTGGCCACAAATGATATAAAGTTATCATGGGTAGACTAGAAATGACGCAAAAGGATACAGAAAGTGAAGTTAAAAAAATCACAATAATTGCTGCAGGAGCGCAGATTGATAAAGAAAAGTAGCACGAAAAATAATAATAATTAATACTCGAGCTTATTTGTTTCATGTCACCTGAAGTTTAGAAACCAACAAAAGCGTTCAAACAGTGATCTAACTAGTTGACGTACCATTAGAATGAAATACCACTATTCAGGTTTTCACAATCAGGTTTGTGAAATGGCCACAACTACAGGTATTCGTAGTTCATATTTAAAATTGCAGTTTCATAATATTGCATTATTAATTTTACACAGATGTATACTCAGTCAGTTTCTCAGTGTATGGAAGGAGGGGCAATTTAGTCACCCAGCTTCAATATACACGTTGGGATCCAGAAAAGTGGCGACATTATCTCCAAGAATTTAAAACATCAGTTAGTTGAGCGTTAGACGAGATTCTCTACGCTTTCCAAAGACCAGTGTTACCCGCAAGATTTTCCTAAGATCGTGGTTAAGTGCACGCTTTCTTCGTAAAGTCTCTGTTGAGGTCAAGCTTCATAAGGCTCTGGGCTTTTCTTCCCTGGGGACGTGATTAAATAGGAGATTTACTATAAATCCCATGTGCTTTAAACCATGGCTAGAGAGTTCACTGGCAGCTAACAGGTTTTGTCTCTTGGTTTGTAAATCATGTTACAAAAGAAATGATTTTGGTGAAATAATAACAGCAATATCAGGTCTTTCACAAAATCAAGCAAAAAAAAAAGTAAAACCAAACAATGTACGACATCACTACCGAAAATTTTAGGCCATTCGGAAGAAAACCAGTCTCACCTCCGCTCATGTTACGCGACGTGCATTATTGCGAGCGTCAGTGCTCAGTAAAGAGACATGCTAAGGAAAGTATTTGCATGGGCTAAGGTGGGGAAATTTTGCAGTTATTAGACTTTATACACGTGAACGCTTCATAACAGAAGCGCTCACTGTATTCAAGCAGCATAATGACTGCTTTGATTTTCAGTGAAATATGCGATTCTTCTGTTTGGTCAGTTGTTTGCTGATATTGGAACAGAAACTTCGTCGTGGACTAAAAAGTTAGATATGTAAACTTATATTAATCAGAAACAGTTACTCTGTCCATGACACTCACGTTATTGTTTTGTGTAAGTTGCTGCTTACTATTGCTATCGGAAGTTATGAAGTAGACAGGGGCATAAATATGTAATTGCGCACTGTAACCAGATTTACAGTATGGGAAACAATTCAACGGCGCCTGCAATACAGATAATCGAAATGCTGTTTCTCATTGTCCGAACATGAAATTTGCATTCAACGGCTAAAGATAGGGGTAGATAATGCCAATGCTGGTCTCCCACAGACTATGGATGATCTAAAATGATAACGTATTTTATAATGTTCATGACTGCCCAACTTATGATTCTGCATTTAAAATGTCTAATTATAGATTTGTTAAAGATTACTTTTACATCTGGTTTCCCGCAGTTATTAAATCGGGCGTTCATAAACTCTCTCTTTCTCTCTCTCTCTCTCTCTTATTGGTAGAATCTTTATATAATCTCCTTCAAACAATCTTCCTTTCCCACTTCTCAGTTCCCTGTTTATGTATCCCCACATGCAGTTTCATCCGTCATGATCCGCACCGCAGTAATTACATACAGCCAAAGTTCTAACCGCAAACCCTAGCCTCACTCACCACCACCACAACCAGTCTTTTCATCTCCCTGGAAAAAGCTGGCGTCTCGCACATGACACCGCCCACAATAAATAGGTTAGTATGGGGGAAGGTAAACCAGAAAGGAGCCAATCACTGGGAAAAGGTCAGCCCTGTGAGCGGAAGAATAGCCTGGGAAGGGCAGGTTTCATGCTTCTGGAACAGTGAAGTACGGAAACCGGAAAACTAATCAATATTTGCATAAGATTCTCAACGAGCTGTTCAATTCAGATGTTCACTTTTTTTTTTTCATTTGATCTCTCGGTATATCAGATGTTTCCTGCACAATCATACATGTATGCAGTTTTTGGACTAGTCATGAGTCCATGAATAACATCAAGGACCATATTCCTGATCTGAAGAGCAAGTAAGGAAACAGATTTCTTGAGGAGTATAGATCTATTTGAATGTTCAGAATTATAGTAATGCTTTGCATTCAGATTCACAACCCAGCATTTTCTAAGTTACATCAGCAAACATTTACAACACGAGCCACAGCAACAAAATCATCCAAACAGCAACAACGATGATAACGACACATTTCATACAGTAACGATGTCATTATGATAATCTGAATCAAATTTAAGTCCCCATTTTAACATTTAAAAAAAAAAAAAAATCTAAAGATCCATTAACAAAATTCCACGAACATTTTCTCGCATATCCATTAACGTATAGCATCAAAATTAACACCAGAACTATTTCTTGAGGATAAAGTTCATGGCCTCTAGTGTGAAAGTTTGGGAAGGTTTGCAGTTCCGTAAGTAAATGCGGTTCATAATCCTGTAAATGCTTGCTCTTCTGAAAAGCAAAGCTCTGCCTCCTTCTCCCCACGATCTCTCCGCTCTCCTTTCGCACTTACTCCCCTCCTTCTCCTCCCCCCAACCAAAGGTGTCATGCATTAGAAAATTATGTGGTCTTAAGTGAGCATGGTAGAAATGTCCTCTCCGTCTATTTGCCAAACCGCACGCCGATCTAAGCGGGCAAAGCCGAGAAATCTGTACAGACCCTTAGGGTCCATTAATAGTACCGCTGGTAGGATATGCTGTCTAAAACTATTTCTTTTCAGCTCGTTCGAGTTCGTCCCAGAACCTAACCCTTTCTCATCTCTCCATATCGCCCCCCCCTCCCGACCTCTTTCTTGATTTGCATTCACTTTTCACTATTCCAGTCCTTCAGCTCCGTTGCTGGCATTCCACTCTGAGCACCAACGTCAAGTAATTGGGAGTGTAAATGTATGTTAAGATACAGCCTACCAGTTAGGAATGAAAAGACCATTTGCTTGATTCTACAATGCCAGACGTAGGATTATGTCAGGGCTTATACATTCAGGAGTAATTAAGCAGTACTATGACTGGTGGAATTTAGTGTAATCACATTAAATTTCCTTGTCATGAAATCGACTCATGGTTTGACTATCAGTGTTATCATTATCAGGATTATCAGGAGTATGAGCCCCTATCGACTGATGGCATTTCACACTATGATGTGTATAATCTCTCATTTTGAGGATTGATCTCTTGCACTGTTTTTTGTCAGTAGACCTAATTCTGTGCAATGCACAGAGATTTATATCCAAACATGAAGATAGACATGCCCCCCCCCCCCCCCAAAAAAAAAACAGTACTTGCTGATGTACTTAGAGGGGTAAATGGATAGATTAGAGCATGAGTGAATGAGTGGGTTTGCGGATAAATTTTAATGACTAAGCTTTAGATGAGTCTTTTTCAAGATATTATCTGTAACTTTGGTTCATAATTTCACTTTGTTTGCAAAAAATCTGTGGGGGGGGGGGGGGGGGGGGGGGCTGAAATTGGGTTTTTGCTCAAAATATTAGATTTTGGGTTTTTGATATAAGCTTAGTTTTAATTCCGTTTGCATTTAATTTATCACCCTAAAGAATGACTCAAGGAGTAAATCTGTATTCCTCACACATACATCCATTATTACCGAAACACCCCGCATTGCGCTCAGAAAAATCTGGAACTCAGGAAAACGGAGACAAATGAAAAGCTTGCACAATGTTCATTACTTACCTTCATTGTAATGAAAAGTAACATGCTGCTGAGCTCGCTTCTATTTCTCGACGTCTTTTAGCCGCCAAATGGTAAAGATCTCAACAGTTCTGGTCCCTGCACTCACCTGTTTGTTATATCCACCTGGAAACCATCGTAGGTCCAGGAGCCAAACTTGAGCTCACACATCTGGTCGTCAAATGGGAAGTAGGTGATGTCAATCTTACAGGAGCTCCGAAACTTTGCCGGCGGGGGCCAGAAAACATTGCCATCGTGCTGAACCATTGCCTTGCTGTTCATAAAACCAGTGGTGTAGTCGTCAGCGCTGGGTGAGGGGTAGAAAAAAAAACAAAAACATAAGGGACCCGATCTTTTTTTTAAAGATAAACATGGTCCAAATATTAGAAAACCATTCTATAGCAAATGTTTGTGTATGATGAAATTTCATTTCTGCATCTCCATGTAGATACACAATGCCAGCTAAAGCGACATGGTAGACAATGTACTTCTTTTTCTATTATTTCTGGGCATACAAGTACACACATATCAGAAACTCAAACAATCGGCAGTTTAATCTCATAGTTAACACTTGTTAACGATAGTTACTAACTCAAGAGAGAAACTTCATTTGGTTTCCTTCTTTGTATAAGAAAAACACAAAGGAAACAACAAAATTCACAAGAAGAGGAGAAAGCGGAAGAAAAGGGGGGGGGGGAGACGAGGAAGTGACAAGAGGAAGGAGAAGGAGGAAGGAATGGATAGAACAGGAAAAAAAAAAGAAGAAGAAAACGACGAGGAATGAATGGAACAATAACAAGAGTAACAACGACAGATTACAATTATTATGCTAGACATTGGCTACGTGCTCTTGAGAGAAATTTACTGTGAAAGATCCAACAACTTAATACCATTTCGAGAAGCCAGAGAGTGCACCCACAGTCTCACAAACGCAAAGAATGCATAGGGCAGGCAGTTCAGGAAACAGAAATAAATGCTAAATCGTTAGTGGCTCCTGTCAAACTCATGCATTCATCCGGCGGGAGGCCCGCGTACACACAGTGCAAGCAGGACACTAGCGCTTATTATAATGTGTACTCAGACCAGAATGCTCATCCCTAAGAGGTATCAGATAGAGAAAGCATGCTCATGTTTTCAGGCATCAAATGCTATGCAGAAGTATGTAATCATTATTCTTCCCCTTCTTATCTTTTCCCCACACCTAAAGAAAAACGGTAACTGCATCTGACAGATCATCACCGATCACATAGTCCAAAAGTAGTGAAACATTTATCATTACCTCTTGTTTGTTTTGTTTTGTTTTGTTTTAAATTCACACTGTCTTATTTATTCATCGAGACTTTTATGGTAAATACTCTGCTACAAACTACTTAACTGTAACCTCTGAGGAAACCGATTTTAGTAAAGTTCAGTCACTGCTCATCGACTAGCTCTAAACATCTATATTAACTACTCTGATAGTTATCTTGCCGGGGAAATTATATATCTGACGTTTCGGTCGGCTAATCTAAGCCCTTTTTGTTTCAGGAAATGTCTTCCTTGTCTTGGTATATCCATTTTTCGTAAATGGTGTTTTTTGCTTTTTCGCAGTATGTCCAGTTTTCTGAAATTCTCTCAGCCATTGTCGATCTTTGAACTCTGCTCCTTTGGAAAAAAGATAACGTTTCAGGAGTTGGAATAGCAGCTTACTCTACACACGATCTACCACAGACAGTCTCATACTATGGAGTCAAATACCTCTCAGCCATTATGCAGGCCTTGCTCAAGCCACCTCTGTTATCACGCAACCTGCTGATTCCTAGGAACAATGTAATAGGATTCTGAACTCCTCCGACATAGCATGACGTGAGTTCGATCAAAGGCCTCAATGTGTGAGTTTCTGATACTTATGTATTTCCAAAGTAAACTCTCCTTTTCCCTCATATCGTCAATGATGGCTCTCTTCCTGTGGTACGCTTTACATAGCTATGTATAGTTGGTTAAGTGATAAGTGTCGAGTGCAAAGATTTCACGCTTTGATTTGCTTTTCAGAACCAGGTGAATGAACATTCATCTTAAACATACCAGAAGCCTTTAAAATCTGGAACTGACAAAGGATATAATGTGAGATTGCATCAACTATTTCCGTTGATTCGGCTGACCTTAACAGAAATCATTCCAACCTGGAGTTAATAACGACCACAACAATAAGTAAAAAAAAAAAAAAAATATCAAGGCATGGCCGCTATGAGAAGGTTGTATGCATTTGTAAATGTTTCGATTGGCACACTCTCTCTCTGTCTCTCTCTCTGTCTCTCTCTTTCTCTCTCTCTCTCTCTCTCTCTATATATATATATATATATATACCACTTCACTTATCCCTTAGTCTAGACGACTGTTGGGGCACCAAGGATGATCGGGCAACCACTGCTCTCCATCCTTCTCTATTTCCTGCCTTTCGAAAGGCTTATTCACCCAACTTTAAACTTGTCCATTCCGTTATGTTGTCTTCCCATCTCTCTTTCTGTCTGCCTCTCCTTCTTCCTCCTTGTACAGAGCACTGTAGGGTCGTTTTTGTTATGTGCCAATACCACTCGACTGTGGTGAGAAGCTCTTCACTTCCTCATTTGTAACATGATGTCTGTAGGAGATGCCTAAAATTATAGCTGGTATCTTTCTCTCTACTCTGCTGTAAGGGTCGCAGTCTCACAAAGGCACAGGAAGATTGGAATGACCAAGGAATTCATCAGCCTGATTTGAAACTGCAATGTTCTTGTCTTTCCATACGGTCTTGGGCTTGGACAATGCACCAATTGTTTGGGCATTCCTGGACAATATTTCTTGTTTTGATCCTTCATTCGTCACCACTGAACCTAAGTATTTAAAGTTCTGAACAGCATCTACTTTTTGGCCATCATTTCTGATGTCTGAGCTGATTCCTTTGATGTTGTTCCTCATTAACTTGGTCCTTTCTGCACGGATCTCCATGCCACATGTTGTTGATACCTTGCAACTCAGTGGCTTCAGGACAATAAAAGCGCAAAAGACACTTCTCCCATTATCTCTTAAAAATGCTAAAGATATTAGCGTGTAGGGAAATGTCTTGCCTCACTTTACCATGGTGTTGGCGTGCAATACTAAAACGCGCATTCGATGCCGGGATGTGGTCTCGCTGAGGGCATCACGACATCCTATCAGACCACCAGGATGATTGATAAGCACCGCATGCAGATTTTATGGTCTGCAGCTACGACAGCTGATTTCAGGTATATGAAAAGCGAAGATTTGTCCTTTTTGTTTTTTTAACCAGTAGCAGGTTGGTATCCTTTCTTGTGACAGGTTTTCTTTTATCTGAACAGGCCGCCTTCATTTTAGTGGTCGGATACTGATATAGAAATACTTCTACCATTATGATCATTATTATCATCTTATCTTTTTTTTTCTTTTTTGTTATTACAAATATACTGCATACTTTGAAAAGACTGCATTTCGAAAGTTTTGTTTCAGGTATAGGCTATAAGATTTTACTGAGACGTCTAAATATGGATGTTATTATGGTAAACCACACTCAAGTTTTATAACGAAGTAATAGTATTGGCAAAAGAGTGTGCGTTCAACAGCAAACAGTTCGCTACTGTCCACTGAATGAAAAATGCAGTCTAGGAGAAGAGGAAGAACCTGATTATTGCTGTATTAAGATGGGTGATAAAATTTGGTCACAATGACTGCGTCTTAGAGCCAGATATTGGCAAAACTAACTCAATGACGGTAACAATCGTTAAAAAAACAAAACAAAAAAAAAAAAACGGAAACCACAGATATAATCACAGTAGTAATAATAATGATTGTAAAAGAAAGAACAATTACGACAATAGCAGGAACGACAGTGATATCGCCAGTGAAACCTATTCATTAATATACCTACGTTGAATACTCAGCAGACCGACCGAAAACAGCGCACTAAGTTCACGTGTCAAAAAGCGATGATTTTCTACGTCTGGACGGAGTTCGTGTCTTTTCATAAAGATTCTCGAAGTTGGCGTGTTCCAGTGCTATATAGAGCCCGCAACCCCTGAGCAGTCGAACGGAGATAAAATGCCCTTCTTTCTGTTCAATTAGTCCCAAGAATCACGGGGCAGACTGGCCAAGCACTGAGAGACACATAAAAAAGACGTTTATAGCTACTGGAACACTTCTTCGAATAAATGTGAAACAGACACTCAGGCTTGTTCTGATCTTGGAATTTGTCTGTCCAATATTCATCGTCAGCATTGATTGTATCTATTTTCCCAATAGAGTCTGAAGATAACTTTAAAAAAAAAGAGGGGAAAAAGAAAAGAGAAGAAATGATATTAAAAAGAAAAAGATAAAACGAATGGAAGATGAGAAAAAAAAAAAAAAATGAGAAGAGGGTAAAAACAACAAGAAGTAGACAAACAAAAAGAATCAGGAGAGGGAGGAGGAGAGGAAAATGATGAAGAGAAAGAAGTGATACAACAAGAAACATGACATCTGTCACATAGTAACAGAACTGGTTTGGATATTAAGCTTAGATAAATTTAAAAAAAAAAAAAAAAACGTAATATTTAAAAGAGCCAAAAACCTTCTGAGGATCCTCTAGATAAATGACAATAATCAGTTTTTATTCCAACGACTTATTTAAAGTTTCGACCGGATTTTTTCATGATTTCCATCAGTAATAAAATTTCACGATTTTTTTTTTCTGTCCTTGTTTCTTCATCTCATTGCTAGTTTGCTGAAATGGCAGAATCCCAAGATTGGGCCCTATAATATGTAAATAATGTCTCACTGGAAATCCTCTAATGACATATCATATGAGATTTACAGGTCGCAGACTGTTTTCTTACAATGCAATATCCACTTAGCATACAGCGTCGTTTTGATTAGTTTTTTAGTGCAGACGCTTCTCTGCAAAACGGTTCTTTTGTTTATAAAGGCCATAGCAGACTCCATCACTTGGACCCCTATTTGCACAGACAATGTCTCACCAAGCCATTTCCGCATCTTACTTGAGAATTGCAGAGTGCAGATTTATCCTTATATGCATTATTCACTTTGCAGAGCACATGGCAGTTTGGCCTTTGAAAACAGACACTGCTTTGTCAATAGTTTTTATTATTATTGTGTCAAAAAAAAAAAAAAAAAAGCCGCACCGGGTTCCACAATTCGGGTCCTATAGATTATATCTGAGAAGAAACATATTATTATATTTTAAGTGAGAAGATTAAAGAGTGCACATTTTGTGTGCAATATTCACTCACAAGAAAGCATCGCATTGTTTGCCTTTTAAATGCAGACATTGCAGTGCGATTTCTTATCATAGCCATATTTGTAGATACCAAGTTTTTAAACAACTTACATGTCCGAGCATTATAACGTCAGACACCGTTTGTTTGAATCTAACTTCGAAGCCTACATATGGAGTAAAAATCAGTACCTTACACCACCAGAGCAACAGAATGACAATAGCAAGGTATTTCTCTACCGTTTCGCTCGCTGATCTTGTGGCAAACTTGATGTGCGAGATCAGCAGCTAAATTTCTAAATCTAGATCTAGATTAGATCTACACAGCACGACAATTCAAGATAACTTGGTCGAAAACAATATTATTTTTGGATCCAGTGTGTAAGTCTGGTCGCATTGCTCTATTGAAAGAAAGGTAAGTAAATTATATCACTAGTATCATACCAGAATTCACGTGAAGAGCTGAAAATCATTGTAAAAATGATTTAGATCTAGGAGTAAATTTCTAGTGTTGATCTAACTCTGTATTTGAAATTTAAAGTCTGGGTGAAATTTAAACTTTTGGGGTACTGTCAAGCTCTAAGCCTGATCACTAAATCCTTGTGGAGCTTTACATTTTATTTTCATGACAACATAGATCTACATTTACTGTTTTAGATCTACATCTTAGATCTAGGTCTAGTTCCATTTCGGCCTGAATTTTAGATCTAATTAATTTAGATTGTAAATTAATTTCAATCTAGGTCTGTTTATATCTCGATCAATATAAATATATCCATTTTGTAATCTGCTACTCAGTCTGTATGAAACCTATCTGTAAATCTCTGTTGCCAAACTAAATTAAAATTCACTAGTAATCTGTTGGTCATCTGATTTATAATGTAATTCCTAAGTCAAATCATGGTCATGAACGGCTTTAGCCTAAGTCCAGGCTTCAGTTTCAATTCTAAGCACTAGATCTCGATGTGTCCACATGTTATCCATTTGATATTCAGCTATACAAATCTATTTCGCATAACTGAGTGAAACAACTGAATTGTCACTAGTATCACTAGATCCACTGCCCTGGGCTTGTTCACCTCCGCATCAGCCGTTGTGAGTTCACTGACCTTGTGACAAACTTCTAGGTTTTTACGTGATATGCACCAAGTCTCTGTACTTACGTGAGAAATGCAGAGGGCAGACGTGCTCAAGAGAGCATGGCACTCTTCTTGAAAGCAGGTAGCACTATTAGTTTGTGTTTCAATGCTATCCGGGCTTATAAGGAGCGGAATGAATGCTCAGTCTGTGTTAATGAAAAACAGCGGCTATACTGAAACGGGACAGGCAGGCGATGAGACAGACAGCATCTATAACGATTCTTTGGCTGCCAACGACAATCTTTGGAATTTGAAGAGGTCATTTTAATTTCTTAAATCTGGTTACTCTGGTTTTTGCTCCACGATACCACATACTTTAAGGTTTGGCTTTTAACACAACCGGCAAATTGTTGATGTCTGACATACAAGAGAGAGTATAATATAATTAAACGACCAGAATTTAAACAGGGTGGGTGATTGTCATATATGTCCTCTCTGTTGCACAAGACAATGCACAGAGGACATGCCAAGAATACGTAGAATATAACTTTCATTAGCAATATAGCTTACCTGTTGTACAAGACGATGTCTGGAAGCCACAGTTTCTCACAAGGTATGCGAAGTTTTGATAGATTGTTGTAGTCTTTAGGATCCCATGTCAACCGCTCATCGAACCACTCCTGAGATGTATTATAAACAACAGGGTATTAAGTCAAATAAATGAACAATACATATAACTTAATTATAACAGCCTGAGAATCGAGACCCCGTACGGAGTCAAACACAATAACAGTGTTTCGCAAAAACAAACAACAACAGCGTTTGTATACCCACACACAGTTAAAGAAAATGTTTCGTGCGGAACACTCCAATAGTTTCACAATCATCTAGACGAAGACAGCCTCTCTATCTCATCGATACTGTTTCCAGGAGGACATTTTTTGTTTGTTTGTTTGTTCTGCAGGGTTTAATTGATTTTAACCAGTCCTGACTGACCAGTCACGCGAATTCATGAATTTCATTTATCTGCATCGCTGAATTATCTATTTCATGTATTTTTCATTTTTTTCCCAATCAGTTCTCTAAATCTGCATTGATTTCAGTTGTTTTGATAATTACTAAGTCACAAACAAAAGTAAATCAGAGGTTTCCCACACATTATAGTTTAACCCAACACTCTTCGTTTGTCATACCTTTGTTTCTGTGTTTTTCATGAAATATCTTGTATTATGTCATTTCAAACAGATCATATGAAAGGGTTTTTTTTTTCTTTTTTACCTTTAGATAATTATCACTTTGTTCGTTTTGTAATGATAACTAAAAAGTGTAGTTTCTTCATTCTAAAACCATCCATCAACTTATTCATATCTGTCGATTTCATCGTTTGTTGATGAATTCATGTTTTCCTGTGTTAGGCACGAACATTCTATTACAGAGCTCGTGCTTTCATGTTTACTGCAAAGTTTTTTCATTTGACTGGCATAACAGTGTGCCGGATTTTCATCCACCCTGTTAAACCCAGGCCAGGTTGACTTTCTCCAACGACATCGGACTATGCAGATAATAACTACAAACAACAGACGTGCATATCACGGTTGGCATGAGTCTGATCTGGTCTTAGATCTACTGCACCACCGACTTTGTGTAGATCTGTTGTATTACCGACTGTATCCAACGACTTTTCCCTGTCACAAGTTAAAATTGTTATCCTAAAGATAAATGGCAGCTTTGAGAGCTACTTTCAGAAATATCCCTCGCTATAAAGATAGCCAAGTTGAAATACTTCTATTCAATTGTGAATTATTTATGACCATACTTGGATCTTACAAGATCAAAATGACACCCCGGAGTGCAAAGACAAACTCTTTTATTTCACTCCTGTAACGGATATTAATCCTTTAAGACAGATAGTTTAAATTAACCCAGTAAGTGAATTGCAGGTTTAGGGTACGCGTCCACTTGAGCGGAGACTGGCCGTTTTTTTTTTTCTTTAGAGCGGAGTCCGTCCGACTTGCCACCTGCAGTAGGACACTGGCACGTAACAATACATTGATAGCGATCGACGT